>JAHBCN010020576.1:0-15010 GCA_019359885.1 Listronotus oregonensis
GTTATTTAAAGGGAGTAAAAATTTTATATATATTTTGACTTTGACAAAGTCATAATCCATTTTTCACAATGCTAGAAAAATGTTTTTAATATTATTTTGATATCGGTCAATTATGAAAATACCGTTTTGGCAGGTATCCTCCGGTTATTTCATCATCCCTTAATATTTTTAAAATGTCAAAAAAATTTTTTTAACCTGCTTCCACAAAATTAAAATTTTGATATGATGTAATTTACATATATGTGAGTTGAAAAAAAATGACAACCTATTTTGATGGTTACAAGTATATGTCAGACGATAGTAAAGTTGTCGTAGGGATGGCAATTTATAACCTGCTCCCACAAGGCTAAAATTTAAAGGGGCATATTCTTTTAATAGTTAAAAAAGGTTATTTCCTGCCAATATTCTGATGGTTGCAAGGGTCTTCCAAGAAGTATATAAAAGTACGCTAAAACGATAGTGCGGGCGCAACAGACTCGTATGAGCTTCATAGCCAAAAAGAAAGGATATATTTATTGTGTATTGTAAAGATATGATAAGAGATTACTTAAATGAAAGACAAACAAAGTTACATGTGAAGTTTAAGTTTTTATTTATGTTAACAAATATATGCCTTAGTGAGCCCCCCACTAAGGCTTTTCGTCTTAGTTCATCAGTCGTTTGAAGTTTGATATCAGTAGGTAATCAGGACCTGTACCCTTTCAAAAGGTGCGGTGCCTACACAATAGATATTTGTCAGGCAACCTATTTATGGTTGGGTTTTCCACTGAGGGTTGTAATTTAAATTTTATTGCGGTCAAGAAATCAACGAATTATTGTGAAACGTACCATTTTTTCATAATTGACCGATAGTAACTTAATATTTAAAAAGTTGGTGGTCTCCCGCACTACCAGTTTAGTGGAGTAAAATTTGGAAGAAAAGTCGCTTAGTTATCGAGAAAAAAAAACCGGCGTAGAACCAAACCAGACTTAGTGGGATTCTTTAATAAGGTAATCTTGGACACGAAATCACTTTTTACGACATTTTTTAGTGGTCGAGAGATTTTTTATTTCGAAAAAACCCAAAAAAAATCGGTTTTCAATAAAACACGTATTTTAACTTCTCCACTGCTATATCTTTAATAATATTCATGCTATCAAGTTAATTTTTTAGATTAAAGTAGACACAATAGCGCTTCCCACTTAAACTAAATATTTTTTTGTTAAATTTTTAAAATAGTCAAAACTCAAAATTCTTATTTTTAGTAGCGGATTTTAAATCGAGAAAAAAGTTTATTTATGAAAATTTATACATACATGCTTACAAATTAGTAATGTTTAAAAAAGTTTTAAAACAAAATTTTTTTAGATTCCTTTTATAGTATTAGTCAGTGATATTTTTTAACGGCAAAGTCATATTTTTGCGCGCTTGGCTTAGCGAGCCGGCCGACTACAAGATCTTACGGTCCGGTGTAAATGTAGTAGGTATTTAAAAAAGTTATAACGGGGTTTAAACGCAGATCTAAGGGCTGCCTAAAGTTGTATAGAAAAGAAAAAAAATAAATTTTTCAAAACAGGTGGGTAGATTTTTAAACCCAAACAAAAATATCAATAAATTGTTATTAATTACCCACCTAATAAGTAGGTTTATTAAACTTTTTTTATTGGTTGCTGGTAAAAAAACCACCCACGGGATTCGTTATTTTTTGATTATACATTCAAAACTTCATTATTTTTTAAACATTTTTAAAAAAAAATTGCGAATGCTTTATGTCTTTTAATTAAATTTGAGAAATATAGTACATACATTAAATATAAACTAGGGCCGTTAAACGTTTTTTTTTAAACAGGATTAAATTCTTTTTTTCCAAAAAGAGATGCGATGCTATTCTTTGACATGTTGAATGCTGCTTGAATAAGCAATGTTGCCAGACTTTTTAATAATTTGTTATTATTGAAGGTTTTTTTATAAAAAATAACCAAAACTAACAAATAACAACTTTCAAACCCATGATCCAGTTCTGGTTTTGTTCTGGTGAGGTTTTCTCGTTAAATGGTAAATTTTTTTTATTATAAATGCGCCGTTCTGGTCGGTCATGATTAGTGCTGGTTAGTTAAAGCGGCTTTTATTTTCCCTAATTATATTTGTAACTGGCTTGAAATTCAAATATTTTTGATTTATGAAAATTATCCTTATGGAACACAATTTTTTTTATGAATTAATAATTTTCGTTTAGCAACACTGTAAACGTCTTGAAGCGATGCATGAATTTATTACATGTAAATCGTAAATAGTTAAAATAAAATGTCAAATAATGACCAATTTTTAGAATTTTTATTGCACTTTTCTTGGTAAAAACCACATCATCCGCTTTTTTTGCCTTAAATAATAATACTTAAAGAATATTTTACATTGCAAATTTAAAAATCGTCCAATTCCGTGGGTGATTTTTTTTACTTTCATATTACTTTTTTACCCAAAAATGTAATATGTAAGTAGTTATTTAGGCGCTTCATTAGTAGCATTTTACGTAAATTTAATCCATTTCTGCCTTAAAATCTTTAATAATGATATTACAGGAACGAAATTTAAAACTCCTTACAACATTTTAGTCCTTCTTTCACAAAGTAATGTTGGAAATTCAATTTTGGGTTGACATAAAGCCATTGCACTCTATTATGGCAGCAGCTCTTAATAAAATTTAAATTTTGGACATTTCTTTAGGAAGTAAAAGATCTATCTGAACATCACCACCAATACTCGCGGATATTGTCGAACTCTTTTCGGTTGGTTCGGAAACCGTTTTCCCCATTTTGTGGATTTTATGTTTCTTTCAGAGATGTAGTGGCTGTAACATAATTTATGATATTTCTTATCAAACGCAAATAAATCTTTATAGCCACGTAATTTAGATATCATATTAATGTCGTTTCTATTCCAGGCAGCTTTATTACTTTTTTGATAGGTAGCTTTTTACTACCTAAAAGATTCAATACTATGTAAAAAAATAAATACCTAAACATGATTTATAAGGATAAAATTGAAATTCGTATTTTGTTTCAGTACAAAATATAAATCAATATAAAAGGTACAGACATATAAATGTAGGTACATAATAATATTTAAATTACTTGTTTAAACAGATTTTTTTATTTAACTTTTCTTCTTTTTATTTTTACTATTGTTGCAAAAAACACATTTTCCTAATATTAAAAGTATCGCATTTATTTGAAGGACCGGCGCCACTGTCTGATTACAAATTATGATAATAGTTTTAAGAATCTGTGTAAGATTTACACGTCTTTATAATATTTTATTTTCATTTCGCCATTTAAAATAACATTTTTTTTAACAGAATTTCTTTTGCTAGATTGTCCGGCCTTTTTTCAGCGTTAATAGTAATGATAACAACCCTTGTATTCTAGGTCTTTGTAAAACAGTTTGTATCCATCATACACAATTTTTTTACAATTAATTCTTCATTGTTTTAATCTAAATACATCACAGCTACACTCTAAATTTTGACAACCACCACCACTAATGTATTACTACGCATATCCATGCGGGGTTATTGGGTCCCAAATAATACTTTTTTAAATCTAGAAAAAAAAATCGCTGTTGCCAAACGATAAGCTCTGGGAAAAAAATTTTTTTTTTTTCAAAAACTTTTTTATTAATTGGCTATATTTTCTTCACTGCATCTATTAAAAAATTTTTTAAAAATAAAAAAGTTATCGATTGGTGAAAATTTCAATACAAAAAAATATATTTTTAGTTTATCTAATTTTTAAAAGGCATGAAATTGCAAGTTTTGCCCAAACAGTTCATAAGGTTAAAAGCGCTACAGTTTGAGCTTTAATTTGACACAAAAAAATTTTTGGTATCTTTGATAGTTTTAAAGTTATGGCGGTGGAAACGGAAAAAATATATATATTTTTTAATTTAAAAAAATCCTTTTATTAATTTAAAAAAGTTTGAGACCACAAAAAAATGTCGTAAAATACGATTTCATGTGCCCGGTGACATACTCAAAGGAACCTAACTGGTTTGACCTGGTTCTACGCCAAAAAAAAAAACGACACGATAGTCTCACGAAATCAATCCGCTAGTTACGATCATTTAGAATACCGATACTAAAAAAGAGGTTTTGATTTTTTTAATTGGTATTGAAGACACATTATTAATGTGAATAAAATATGTTTTTTTTTAAGTAATATTTTGTTACTTAATATCTCACAAACGAAGCGAAAGAAAAATCTTGTAATTTAGCATTTATGTGTAACTTAAAATTCTCAAATAATTTAAGAAAATCATCGATAACGTATATTTCAAATAAGTAATTTACTGTATAAATATTAAGCATGAAAAGAAAGCTTTCCTGTAAGAATGGGGTCATTAATAGGGCAAACGGCTCTTCTTTGGATAGAATCAAAAATACTGAGAGTTGTGGGATACATTTCCCAGATATAAAAACAGTGCTTTAAGCAGGGCAGGGCCAATATAAAGATGGTGGATATAATGCATTTTTGCCAATAAGTAATGCTTCAAGGTTAAAGTTAGTAAACAACAGTCCATCCACTCACAATATGTATAAATACATACAGTGCTTTCATTTCAAAACGAACCACCTAAATATCTTTAAAAAAAACACTCACCAAAAAAACAAAAGACACGTCGATTTAGATATACAGGGAAGTTTAATTTCGTATTTGATAAAATTTTATCGGTCGCCTCTAACCTCCAGATAACCTCACTTTGATATGTCAAATGGCAACCCCCATAGTGTGACACATCATTGTAAGCGGCATGAAATTTGCTATCCAACAGTACTAAGAAACTTTAAATCGATGGACGTAGAAGCGACTTAGAAGTAAAAATGTGTGTTAATTAGTTTATCGTGTTCAAATAATTTATTTTATCAAATGCTCAAAATGTGCGCCGTTATTGGCGAGACAAGCTTGTTTTGAAATTTCTCGCAGACTATTTTAGTGTGCATTCATTCCAATTATTATTTTTTGTGTTACCTGCTACAGCAAAACACTGCAATAGCACAAGTTTTTAAGACGTTTAGGAACCAGTTAAATATTACTGTTAGGATTGTCATTTTGACATCGTTGGTTTTAAAATTAAGAATCTTGATTTTAAAAGGTGTATACTCTAGCAGAAGAATAGAAATAATTTTCCTATATGTGGGTGAAGATCGATGCGCGCGTAGAACCGCCAGAGTATTCAATGAGAGGCATCAAAATAAAAACGTGGGGCATAAATATGTAATGGAATTGGTGCGTAAGTTTGAAGAAACTGGATCTGTATGCAACAAGAAAAAACTAATGAAAGGGTTTTAGACGAAGCACGCCAGGTTGAGGTACTAGGACAGTTCGCAATAGATCCGACGTTGTCTATTCCAAAAGTTTCTAAGCTGACCAATATTTCTACGGGTTCCGTGCACAAAATTTTGAAAAAGAATAAGTTTTTTCCATACAAAATACAAATTCTTCATGAACTCAACGAAGACGATTATGATAGAAGAATAAAATTTTGCGAATCAATGTGCCAGCGAATTGACGAAGACCCTCATTTGATCAAAAATATCTGCTTTTCTGACGAATCAACTTTCTTCTTAAATGGAATTCTTAATAGACATAACTGCAGATATTGGGATAATGAAAATCCGCCATATTTCAGGAAGGACATACTAATTTCCAGAGAATATCAACGTTTGGGCAGGTATTTATGGAAACGAATTATCGGGCCATTCTTTCTGGAAGAAAATTTAACTGGGCAACTGTATCTGAACCTTTTGGAAAATGCGATATACCCTTCTATCGTCCAATCTTTGGAAAATCAGGTGGATGAAAATGGTACTATGGAACTCAGTGAAAATAATTTGCATTTCCAGCAAGATGGAGCCCTCCCCACTATGCTTTAGCAGTTCGGAAGTCGCTCAATGAACAGTTTCCAGGCACATGGATAGGCAGACGAGGTGCCATCGAATGGCCAGCACGGTCTCAGACTTAACTCCTCTAGACTTTTTCCTCTGGGGTTATTTAAAAAGTAAAGTGTACAAAACGCCACCTGCAAATATTCAAGAACTTAAATGTAGAATTACACTAGAATGCAGAGGTATTACCAGACAAACTTTCGCCAACGTTCGCGAAGAATTTCAAAACAGACTTTATTATTGTCTCGCCAATAACGGCGCACATTTTGAGCATTTGATAAAATAAATTATTTGAACACGATAAACTAATTAACACATTTTTACTTCTAAGTCCTTCTACGTCCATCGATTTAAAGTTTCTTAGTACTGTTGGATAGAAATTTCATGCCGCTTACAATGATGTGTACACTAGGGGGGTTGCCATTTGACATATCAAAGTGAGGTTACTGGGGGTTAGGAGGTGACCGATAAAATTTTATCAAATACAAATTAAACTTCCCCTGTATATCTAAATCGACGTGTTTCTTTGTTTTTTTGGTGAGTGTTTTTTTTAAAGATATTTAGGGTGGTTCGTTTTGAAATGAAAGCACTGTATATACACTTACGAAGAAATAAATATGTATACGAACACGCCACTTTAGCGAAACTTGATCAAATAAGAAATACTCAACTTTCCGAAAGTTGACGTTCATCTCGCTTTTCCAATATTTATAAGTCTTGAAAATGTTGAGGGAAAATTTTAACAATATATTGCTGATTTTTCATTTAAAAGCAAATACTCCAGGGGAAATAAAGATACACTGAAAGGACAGTGATGATATATACCTTATTATTTGATATAAAAAATTAAAAACTTGCTTTATTTATTTATTTTTTAATAATACAAAATAATTCAGAAGGTATAACCTGTAATATATATAAATATATATATAAAGAAATAATTAGGACCTTATAATTTTTACAAATGTAAATTGTCCCATATCTCTCTGTTATTTTAAGTTGAAATCCTAATAATACCTTTTTTGTAGAAAATACTTCTAAAGTTATCAAAATGAATGAAAGAAATCTTTTGAGAAAGCCCTCCATGGAGGTGCGAAACGTAAAGAAATATTTTGTTCTTTTAAATTATAAAGAAAACCTTATACCCAAGAAATAATCAAACTTAGTTATATTACACATACAGTGCTTTTCTTTAATGCCCCCCATTATTTGAACGAATCAATTCAAAATATTAAAATTTGAGGTAATGTAATTGATGCATGATTACTATATTTTAGAGTAAAAGTAAATGATGAAAATTTGAAGATGGTTGCTGGTCGCCATCTTGGAAAAAAAATTAAATGAAAAGAGTGGTCTTGTGGGGCATCATTTTAAAGCTCCTGACGAGTACCTAACAACCAGTGGCGGCTCGTGGGTTTGCAGCCTGGGTCGGCAGATGGATGACTTATTTTTTTTCTCAGAAAACCTAACAATAAAATAAAACATATTCCGTTATGTAGCTCATTATAGGATTTTTAATAGTTTTAATTTTTGTTTGTTTTTTTTAATGTGTTTTATTTATTTTTTTGATTTTTTGAGTTTTTTTAATTTTTTTGTGGTTTTTAATATTTTATCTTAAATAAGTTCATTATGTTTAACATGTTCTAACCGAGCTCCGTTGTTTACTAACAAGCAAATGTTTTGTTTACCAAAAAAAAATCATTTTAAGTTCACTGTAAATATGACCTTTTGATATATCGTGCTTTTATAGAGCACGAAAGAGTTCTTTCAAGTTGTGGTATAACAGACATGGCCAACAAAACGATTTATTTTTTGTTTCACTTCCCGTAAGCCAGGCATACTTACTTTTGATACCAATTGTCTGAAAAAGCCCTGTTACTTCCTTTACCTCCTGTATTAATTAAATTTGACATCTTGGGTGTCGGACGCCCATTATTTATCATTTTAACTTGCTCGTCGAATGAAAAAGATGAAAGTCCACTTTTTAAATTTAAAATATAATGAACAATATCACTAGTTATAGTGGTTACATCTCCCTGTTCGTTTGCCGTTAGAGAGCTTCCCTCCATTTTTGTCGGAATTAAAAAATTTACAAGATTACAAGGCTTACCTGACACCTATGAGATAAAAATAATAAAATACACTTTTTTACGGAAATACACTAAAACATCTTTTACGATATTAAAGCTCGTTTATTTTAAAAACAGTCACAAAAAAAACACTAAAATATCGATCAACACGCACTCCCGGTATATACTAAAAATATCAATAAAAATCGATGCGGGTTTCTTCCATCAAGTTTATTGAGAACCTAAACCTAACCTCACTTTATTTTCATCGGCAAAACTGTATTTGCCGAATGTGGCTATTAATACATGAACAAAATAAATCAAATGTATGTTTGGTTGCCTATCTTATTCGCAGCTTTCTCTGTGATTTACCAATGAAACCGTACGGCAAGCCGGACCAGGCAATACCAAGGCGATTCGAAAAGTAGAAGTGGAATAGAACTTTGGTATAGCTTAATCGCAGGAGTTTTAAACTACGCAAGTAAATCGGTATAGGCGGACAATAAATAATACAACAAAAATGGCTTTCTAGTAAATAAGGTAGTTGTTCTGTAAAAAGATTAAAATTTTTGGATTGAATGTTTTGATTTTAATTAATTATTTACTCATTGATCACTAAGGACCAATGGGTCGGCACTGCCGACCCTGCCGCCCCTGTAAAGCCGCCACTGCTAACAACCCTAGAATATAAAGTCAATTCCTTTACCTACTTCGAAATGGTGCTACATTTAATAATTACCTGAATACATTAAAATTTAACTTGATAATTTAAATAAATACGTTGAGTTCAGTTGAGAAAATGCTAAAAATGGTTGCCTTGAACTTCTTGACACAAGAACAGTCGGTCTGAAATTTCACGACGAACATTTTCAAACACAGTAACATCGATATTTCTACAAATATTTGTTATTCTCTGTCGTGTATCCAATATTGACGCAGGCACAGTTTCGTACACCTTTAGAATCAAATATCCCCTTAGAAAAAAGTCCAGAGGGATCAAATCTGGCGAGCGAGCTGGCCATTCCACAGGTCCTCGACGGCCAATCCAACGACCGGGAAATTGTCATCTAAATAGTTCCGAACTTGTCTGGAGTAGTGTGGTGGAGCCCCATCTTGCTGGAATACAATATCCATATCAAATTCAGGTACAAAACTGAACCTGCTTCAATATTGGATATACAACAGAGAATAACAAATATTAATTGTTCGTCGTGAAATTTCGGACCGACTGTTGTGTCAAGAAGTTCGAGGCAACCATTTCCACCATTTTTTCAACTGAACTCAACGTTATTATTTAAATTATCAAGTCAAATCTTAATATATTTAGGTATTTATTAAATGTGCCACCCTTTTGAGGTAGGTAAAGCAATTGACATTATATTCCAGGGTTGTGAAGTACTCGTTAGGAGCTTCAAAATGATGCGCCACAAGACCACTCTTTTCATTTAATTTTTTTCCAAGATGGCGCCCAACAGCCATCTTGAAATTTTCATTTAATAAACATATAACATCCTAATATAATTTTAAACTTCCCGGTTTTGTTAAATAACTTTTTTTGTGTGTAAAACACGACCATCTTATATAAAAAACAAAGGCATTTAATTTTGTGTTGTCGTCCTTTCGGTATAAGAGTGAGACAAGGTATACTTTTTGTAAAAACTCTTACTTAGAGCGACAATATGACAGTGCATTATTAGTTTTTGCACAGCACAATGTTTTCTGACACAACAACTAATTTTTTATATTTTTCTCTAGATGAGGACACGAAAAATTCCTTAAAAGACCGAGAAACTCTCAAACAAGAGGAAATGAAAGAAAAAGCACCAGAACGACATGTTAGTTTCGACAATAACAAATCATCGGATCTGATTTACTTTCGAAGCAGGTCGCTGTCCCAAAGCAAATCCAGCAAAGAAGTCAAGAAGATACCATTTAGCACAAGATCACTGCCTGAAGAAGGATATATGAGGGATGAAACGGGGGAGGTAAGCTTGTTTATGATTAGTAACTTGACACCCTCCTTGTTTTTAAAAGTAATAATTGTAGTATTTAAATTCCCTTTGCGTGTCGAAAATCCCTCAAATATTAGGTAGAATAAAGGATGTTTCTGGGACTTTTTTGTTAATAGATTCACGTGGAATTTTACACGTATTCATAAAAAAGTACTAGTCCAGGAAATAAAGCTCAAAAAATGGCAAAACCTCGCAATTTTTTCGTCCTGCATCGATTGCTGTTGAGCACTGTTTGTTTTTTTTAAAGGTGAAAACTCCCCCTTATTGTGAAAACTTATAAAATAACATTTGAAACCTTTAGATGGATAAAATTTGGTTTGGATTAGATGAATAATAATTTTTTATGCCTTGGAATACAACTTTAGAATATTTCAACCCTTAAAAATTAACCCTTGTTAGAGCTTAATGTAAAAAAATTATTTACCCTAAAGAAATGATTAATTTATCATAGTAATTTAATTTGAGAATGCTGTTTCTTAAAATATGTACAAATTTCATTTTACAACTATTCAACTCTCATAAATCAATTCCTATTATAGCCTAATTAAAAAAAAATATATACCCCCAAAAAAATGTATAGCTTGAGAGAGTTATTAATTAAAAATGTTACTGCCTGAACTATTACCAATTTGTTACTCATAACTTGCTCAATTTTCATGCTAGAGACCTTTTTTTAGAAAAAAAGGTCTTATTATATACTTTAAAAAATTCTCTATAAGTTTTCCTCGAAAAATGCAAAGTTTTCCCGCTATTTGACTTTGAATCTTTCACATTTTGCATTTGACGAACAAAAGCTAACCATTAACAAGCCGTAGCTCGGTCCATATTGTTGTAAGGCAATTATAAAAAAGGTTTTTCTTCGTTTTTTTATAAGCTTCAATTTTGCTTTTTACAGTTCTTTTGATAAAATGCATATTTTTCGAGGTATCCGCAAAAAACTTGTTAAAAACGTCGATTTTTTTGTCGACAACTGTTAATTTTAATCGCAGCTAACTCGAAAAATATTAGTTTTACGAAAAAAATGTATGTGAATCATTTTTTACTTAGAATTACTTTTTTTTATCGATTTCTATATTTAAAATTTAATAAAAAATTTCCACCCCGAGATGGGGTGGCAACCACCCCCAGGGGAAAAGCATTCCACGGCATGACATAGAATTTGATCCTTGGGCTATTTCCTACGTTCTCTAAAAATTTCAGGTAAATCCATGTAGGTCGAAAAAATTGCGAGCCAAAATGCTTTATTTCCTGTACTGATGAACTTAATAGCGCCCTTTCTTATCGAATGACATAACTTACTAAACAACCATTTAGGGTTTACTAATGAGTATTTAGATTTTTATGTCGTTTAGTATATTATTTTGAAAGAAAATGGCGAATTCAAATAGAATACTTTACTTTAAAATATAAGGTAAACTTATTACATTATTCAATGCTCCCTGTATTCCGTTTTCATCTTCCTAATTGTATCATCTGTTGTTTGTTCTAGACCAGCTCGGAAAACACAATTGTTGAACTTTGTGATATCGAACCGCTCAGTGGCACAGTTTTCCGGAAAATGACAGTCAGGAGACGGAGACAAGAAAACATGAGGAAAATGCCAGCCGTTGATGCCGGTAAGTTTTCTTTAGGGGTTCGAAAAGATTAACAGATAACAAACAACAAAACTTTATTTATTTATTTAATTTTTCTCAAGAACGGGACTACTTTGGTCCGGGTCCAGGGGTATAGGAAACTAAGTGTGCTTTGTCCTATTGACCCCTATGAAGTGACAGATTGCTTGAAACAGAAAAAAGAAAGGCCTTTAAAAAAAAAATTAAAAATATTGTTTACGTTTCGATGGCAAATCTGCCACCTTTATCCAGATAAACTTTAATAAAAAATAAAATAAAAATTAAGACTTAATTTGTAATAATTTTGGTTTAAAGAATTAGGAATTCGTAAGATCTTTTTTAATTTTTAAAGGCTTTTTTTAAAAAAAAATTTTTTTTTTTATTTTTTTTAAAAAAAAAAAAAGGGGGGGGTTTTTTTTTTTTAAATTTTTTTTAAATAAAAAAAAGGAAAATTTTTTTGGGGTTTTGGGAAAAAAGGGGTTTTTTTCCCCCCCCCCCCAACCCCCCTTAAAAAGGAAAAAAATTTTTTTTTTTTTTTAAAAAAAAAATTTTTTTTTTTTTTTTGGGGGGGAAAAAAAAATTTTTTTAAAAACCCCCCCGGGGGGTGCCCCCCCCAAATTTTAAAAATTTTTTTTTAAAAAAAATTTTTTCCCCAAAAAAAAATTTTAATTTGGGGAAAAAAAAAAAAAAGGGGGGTTTTTAAAAAAAGGGGAAAAAAACTTTAAAAAATTTTTTCAATTTTTTTTTTAAATTTTAATTTTTTTTTTGGAAAAAAAGGGTTTTTTTTTTTTTTTTTTTGGGTTTTTTTTTTTAAAAATTTTTTTTCCCAAATTTTTAAATTTTTTTTGGGGGGGGAAAAAAAAAATTTTTTTCCCCCCGGGGTTTTTTTAAAAAATTTTTTTTTAAAAAAAAAGGTAAAAGGGGGGGGTTTTAAAAAAATTCCCCCCTTTTTTTTTTTTCCAAATTTTAAAAAAAAAAAAAAAAAAACCCCCCCTTTAATTTTTTTTTTTTTTGGGGGGGGTTTTTTTTTTTTAAAAAAACCTTTTTTTTTTAAAAAAAAAAAAAAAAAAAGGGGGTTTTAAAAAAAGGAAAATTTTTTTTAAAAAATTTTTTTTTAATTTTTTTTTTCCCTTTTTTCCAAGATTTTTTTAATTATTTTTTTTTTAAAAAAAATTTTTTTGGAAATTTTTTTTTTAAAAATTTTTTTTTGGGGGAAATTTGGGTTTTAAAAAAAAAGGGGTTTTTTTTTGGGGGGCCCTTTAAAAATTAAAAATTTTTGTTTAGGGGGGGGAAAAAATTTTTAAAAAAAAAACCCCCCCCGGGGGACCCAAAATTTAAAATTTTTCCCCGGAAATTAAAACCCCCTTTTTCCCCCTTTGGAACCTTTTTTTAAAAAAAAAATTTTTTTTTTTTTTTTAAAAAAAATTTTTTTTTTTACTTTTTTTAAAAAGGTTTTCCTTTGCTAAAATACTAGAAGCATTTTCCCGTTTATTATGTGGTTGTTATCATTATCAATTCTGTGTTTTTAAAAGTTTTTCATGTGTTTTGTTTTTTTGTTTTCAAAATTTATATTTTTTTTTTTATGAAAAAATTTTTTGTTTTTGTTTTTTTTTTCCTTTTTTTATAACCAAGAAATATATGGTAAAAATAAACTTGTATATAAAATAGGTCTATTTTGATTTTGCCTTAAATTTAATTGTTAAAATTTTAAAATGCATTTGTTAGAAATAGAAAATCAAGAGAATATTTATTTTAAACTAAAAATTCTTTTTCATTTTGTTTATTTTAATCGAAATAAATTATTTCGATTCCATCAAAAAGACTTTTTACAACTCCTTTTTTACCATCATTGGGCGATTAGAGTTAAAATTTAAGTATGTTTCTATTTGTGGGTTTTCTGTAAATTTTAGTTTAAAAATTATTTACATTTTTTTTTATCAGTATGACAAGAAAAGGAAGTTAAGAGTTTTTTTTTTCTTTTTCTATAGTGAAATCTTGTGTGTTAAAAATTCATTTAGACAATGTTCGTCATTTTGATAAATAGAAAAAATATTATTCATATATCTCAACCAAATTAAAAGTTTATAATGATAATTTTGTGCAAAATTGGATAAAGGTGAACCCAAGGCCATGCCAGAAGTTTATAAGTGTCAGTATTGTATTGGAAATATGTTATTTTTACGCCAAAAGTTGATAATTCAAGAACAGAGCTTATGTTGGTTCTTTTACCAAGTTGAACATCATTTTCTTTTAAGTTTAAATTTCCACTTTATTTTATTATTTAAGTTTATCTTGATCATGGTGGCAGACTTGCCACCTAAAGGTAGATAAGTTTTTTTTTTATATTTTGGGGGATTTTTTTTCTGTTTCCGGTGATCTTCCAGGGGTCAACAGGACTGAGTACACTCAGTTCGCTATACCCCGAAACCAGGACCGAAGTGGTCCTATTCTTTAGAAACTTTGCAGGCGTTTATTGAAACATGAATCCGCCACAAAGTATTGAACATATTTATTTTTTTTATTTTAAAATAATGTTTTTAATGCGGATAATTTGGAAAAGAACGTATAAAGATATAATAACGAAAATTTCACACGAGTAATTTTTAACCAATAAAAATGGGTTTTTGACAGATCACCATGGCAACACCTGTAACTAACAGCGAATTATACCGGAAATTTTTTGACATAATGGCATATTGTTTTTGACAATTATAAATATTTTTTTTTACCAGATGTAGTTAATAGTTCAAGAAAATAGGTCGTAAAATACGAATTTGAGGTTAAAACTTGAATTTTTGATATAAGTTACTTTAAAGAATTTAAAAACGAAGTGTAATTTTTTTTTGAATTTACCCCCGAGAAGGGGTGAAAAAAAAATTAAAAAAAGTTTTTTTGAAATTTTGAAAAACGGTAAGTCCTAGAAAAAAAAATTAAGTAAAAGTTGTAGAACGTAAAATTCTACATAAAAATAATTTTTTTCTTTTTCCTAAAATTGAAATTAACGGATGGGTAGCTAGAAGCTAGGGGATGATAACAGCAACTTTAAAAAAACATAAATTATTGGAAAATTAAAAAACTCATAGTTTTTTTTTTAAATTTTTTTATAATTAACAACTTTAATTCTAAGAATTTTGTAAAATAAAGTGTTAATTATATAAAAAATTTAAAAAAAAGAGTTTTTTTAATTTTCCAAAAATGATTTTTAAAATTGCTGTTTTAAAAACCTATTCATTAATTTTAAAAAAATTAAAAAAATTATTTTATTTTAAAAATTTTTCCATCTCAACTTTTATTTAAAACTTTTTTTCTGGACTTACCGTTTTCTAAAATTTAAAAAAAAAAAAACTTTTTATTTTTTCAGCCCTTCTCGGGAATTAAAAAAAATTTAAATTTTA
>JAHBCN010020577.1:0-15006 GCA_019359885.1 Listronotus oregonensis
GGTAGAGCATACTCAAATTAAATTTTTGGCATATGTAAAAAAATGGTAATTATTGGGAATGGTGGAAAAACATAGAAAAACCCCAATTTTTTAAATACAACTTTCCTTTCTTCCTATTTTTGGGTCATAGAACACAAATCTGAAGTTATTCTTTGTGAATTGTTAGTAGTTTTTCAAAAAAAAAAAAAAAACTACAAGTTGGATTTTCAAAGTAAGTATGTATTTCTTTAAATTTCGTTTTTTCACTTAAATACCTTAACTCAACATGAAACACATTTTGCACAAAAATATATAAAAAGATTTAAAAACATTAAAAACTTTAAAAACCTAACCTCAGTAACCTGAAGTAAAAACATATTTTTTGGAAAATCTACTAAAAATTCTTAAAAAATAATTTCAGAATCGGTTTCTACTACCCAAAAATAGGGAGGAAAGGGAAGCTTTATCTAAAAATTCCATGTTTTTCTTAAGAATCATTCTATTCCACCATTCCCAATAATTACCAAAAAAATTAATGGAATACTTACTATTTAATAAGTCGTATGTTTCTCTGTCCACCTCAACTTCCATGTTATCAAATTCAAATTTAAACAGTTCCGACATTTTTGAATAAAATTGGAAAACCCACCAGACACCACAGACCAAAATGTTTATGCAATGCGGGTTATAGAGGTTATATTTTTCAATTTGTCAATCCCCGCTTCAAGCACAAATTTTGCTGGCGGCGTGCCTGGAGGACGCTTGATTCCGCTTCAAGCGTCTTTAAGCGCAACGTCATGACTTGTTCGCCCGAATAACACCGCTAGAAGCAGCTTATCGCGTCTGAAGCGCCAAAATACAGCATTAATGGATTCATTGTTGCAATTTACTGAAAACTTTTCTTAAAAATTCTCAGGAATTAAAATTTTTGTCCTAAAATAATTTAAAATGTTCAAAGTAAACAGTCTTATAAGATGGAACCAAGTTTCCATATTAAAAATTATAGTTGGTTGCAGCTTATAATATACTTTTTATGATATAGTGCCAACCAGACACATTTCTTGATAATTTAAGAAGTTTTATTTTTTGTCTTATCAAAATTTTTGTAGCTCTTTAAAGTACTATTAATTTTCGTTTAAAATTTGGTTATTTAAATCCTAAAAACTATCTAAGTAGGAAAATCTCCTTTTTTAAGGGGTCAATGCTTATGGAAAAATTACAATTTTAAACATATTTTTTAGTAAACATCAATTATCAATTCTTTTTTTTTTAGCTTTCTGTTAGCACCATAAAAAAGGTAGTTTAAAATAAAAACCCCAAAATGTACATATTACAAATACAAAATAAAATACATTTTAAAAAATCAGTCAAGTTCTCTTCGTCCCCTGTAAATCTTTAATGCTCCTAATAAAAACTGCTTCTTGCTTTACTTGGGACATCCATGGTATGTTAGTGCTAAAAAAAAATCTAGTTACTCTCATGAAAAATGATTTAAAAAAAAAACAAATTATAATAAATGTGTTATTAAAAACAATATTTAGCATATTTTTTACATTTTTACGATACATCTCATACATTTTTAGATATATTTCATTAATATATCTCATATAGGTATTTTCAAAAACATTTTATTTGAAATTCATGCATATTGTTTTATAATTGATATCTATAAAATGATTACAATAAATCTATAGAGTTTCATTATTTTATGAGTTGTAAATACCAAGATATTTTGAATGACCTTTCTGGAGCTTCAGATAGTTTTTTCAAAAGTACTGCAGTCTCTTTATGCACATTTTATTTACTTTTGGAGACAAAAAAGCCTATTTTTCAAACTAAAAAATTTTTAATAAACTTTTTAACAGCATTTGTTTGCAAAATTCCTTCAAACAATTCTGACAAATACCAAAATACTCTTTACATCTTCTATTTTAAGCAAAAATTTTAATACAGTATTTGTCACATAGCAAAATTAATTTTATTTAGGGTACCACTTACATGCATCCTTAAGTGTGCAACTAAAGAAATGGTTAAAAATAGGCCCAAAGCAATAATATCAAGCCGTAGCTATAGCAATTTGAATGGTTTCTTGTAATTAGCTAGACTTTTGATATAATCGGCACTTTTTATATCAGTTATATTTATTACAATGGTCTAAGAGGATATTACAAATATGACCATTTAACAACGCCCTTAGTTAAATTAATTGAGGGATTAAACCCATATTATTATTTTTCTCACATACTATGACTGGTACTACATATTCCTATACATACTGGAAGAAAGTTGTTTTACCTCTAACTCAAATTCGGGTAGATGACAATGTCAATTTTGGTCTTATTTCTCCATTCTATCTATAGAATAGTTGAAAACTACTAAAAAGGTTTAGCAGCTTCAAATTGTTTACAAGATAAAATTAAACTTTTTCGAATTAGTTTTTTCTTAAGCAATGTATCAAGTATGTTTTAGACAAGATAAACAATTTAAAAATAAGGTCATTCTTACCTTTTGATTGGATTGAAGTGAAGTGAGAATTACCCATGATCACAAAAATCTTAGCAAGTGGCTTTAGATTTGTATATTTCATCAGCAGATCTTTTCGGCAAATGGCTAAAAAAAGTTGTGACAGCTTGGGAAATAATTTTACTACCTTGAGCACCTTTATTTATGTATTACTTCAGTGTTTTCACATATTTTATGGTATTTATGTAAAATTTCAGGCCCCTTGTCAAACAAGTTTTTTTAACGTAATGAGAACAAGTTTTACTTTGTTTACTGTCACTATATTAATTAATTTATAAAACAGTGACTGCAGTTCGTAGTACTACTACATTATCAAACTGAAAGCTTTTGATAATGTAGTAGTATACGAACTGAGTCCTTTTAAATTATTTAATATAGTGATAGTAAAAAAGAAAAACTTTCTTTACCAGTTAAAATGAATATCGTAACGGACACCTCAATTCAATATTTTCAAGTCTTCTTTATTGCAAACCTTTGCCCAAATTACACATTTAAAACAAAATCGTTGGTTCCTTAAAGTTGAACTTAATTACTAATCTTACTAATCAAGCTTGTAGTTTTTAATAAATTTAAGAGTATTTAATAAATTTTATTAAATAATTTTTACATTAAAAATTCTACCTATAATTAAAGGAGTTCAAAAGACGTACAAGTTAATAATTTATATTGCTATTTGAATTTAGTATTGGTACATACCTAGATTCATGTTTTGGAAAAGCAAAGTGTGATATTTTTTGCTCCGCACGAGAATTACACAAGTATATGCACAATAATATCCACTGCTTTTATTAGTCATTATTTATGTGGGTAATAGTTTTATTTATCAAAACTTAAAACACAATAAAATTAACGTCGTCGTCGAACGTAAACAATTATTTTGCTTTGTCAGTGAGAACTGTCAATTGGACTTTAAACATATTCGGTAATGGACGACGTAGTATATGCAACCATAATTACTAAACCATCAAAATTCGTCCATGTCGCTTCTGTATGGATCAGTATTCTGGGCCAGTACGTCCACGGAAAAGTTGTTGAATAGTAAAAAACTTCTTTATTTTTAATTTTATCAAAAAAAAAAACTACTTTTAAAAAAAATTGCTACTTTTTAAAGTAAGATTGGGATAAAAATATTTAACAAATTTTATACGCGTCAGAATTTTAACTATAAATTCTTTTGCTTTTTGTTATATTTCTTTCACTCCGTAAAAGTCTTGTTAGTAACATGGTGGCAACGATCCACGTGCTAAAAACTAAGTTAAAGTCAATGTAGTTTAAAGAGGAATGTGAATGAAGTTTCGTTCTTCATTGCTATTAAACCTGTTTCATGTTTTCAACTCACATATGGTAAGAACTTTGTAAAAAGGAGAATTATTTTTGTTGGTTTCACTAACAAGAATAATTTTCTTTTCTTTAGATTGTCCTGATGATGGGAAAAAGTTTTTCCGAAAGCTCGACTTTTTCAATAAAGAGTTAATTACTTAAAATAGCCTTTCAATTGACTGCATTTCCACTACTCTGGTTTCAGATTTTTTTCTAATATATATATATATATATATATATATATATATATATATATATATATATATATATATATATATATATATATATATATATATAACATAAAGGTGTAAAAACTTCGGTAGAAATTATTTCTGAAAAGCTTAATAATTGGCAACGTTTGTCTTAATTGCTCATCGGTAGATTAATTTGCTAATAAAATAAACTAAAGTTTTAAATGACTTAGTCTATAAATAAAAATAAAAAATGATGTTTCCCCTAGTTAAAAATTTGGAAAAATAATTGGCAACAGTGCTACCGGTAGCGTGGAGTTCATCAAGTCATCGGGAATATGCCGAAATGTTATTAATTTACGGCAAGGCAAATAAAAATGCTACTCTAGCAGCTCAAATTTACCTTAAAATTTCCTCACCGGTTCCAAAGAGTTTTGGAAACTTTGTGTGCAACCCAGAAATACTGGGGGGTACATAACTGTGGAACAAGAGAAAAATTTTGGAAATTGCGGAAGAAAATCCTGATATTAGTATGAGATCATTTATAAACGTATCACATATCAGGGTTCACAGCTGTTTCTCCTTTTATAATTAGAAGCTTTATACTTATACTCCTGGCAAACATTGGTACAAGGCTTTTTTAAGAAGACACCCTTTACTTGTGCATAGGATTCCTGAAGGAGTAAGGTTAGCAAGTGCTAATGTTTCGGAAAAGGACATACGATGTTGGTTTACCAATGTTGAAACCTACCTCAAAGACAAAAATTATTTGGAGATTCTTCAAAATTGGACAAGAATCTTTAACGGCAATGAGACGTGTTCCCTCTTGTGCCCAAAAGAAGACAAGGCATTGACTCCTAAAGGAACAAATAACGGATATGAAGTGGATCAAGAGGATGCAAAATCTAATCTTACAGTAATGTTTATATTTTCAGCCTCAGGTTTGATGATACCACCGATAATTATCTTTCCCTACGAACGGCTTCCTGCGAATATTGCTGCCAGTGTTTCTGATTTGTTGGGTACCTATTGGCACGAGTGAAAACGGATGGATGAGGTCGGAACTTTTTTATGAATATATTTCAAAGATATTTTATAATTGTTTAGACAAAAATAATATAGAAAGACCAGTTATCGTCTTTGTTGATGGTCACAAGACCCATTTAACATACGAAGTAAGTAACCTGTGCCTGAAACTAGATATAATTCTCATCGCATTATATCCCAATGTTACAAGAATTCTGCAGCTCGCCGATGTTGCTTGCTTCAAACCTTTAAAAACAAGATGAAAATAAGCTATACTGGCGTGGAGGAGACTTAATCTCCTTATACAACTAAATAAACAACATTCTGCTCCCATTTTGGAAGACGCTATACGGACTTTAAAGAATACAACAATTAAAAATGGATTTGGACCATGTCGCCTATTCCCATGAAATTTAAATGCTATTGATTTTAGCAGGTGTTTAGGAAAAGAAAAAAATGATGAACAAATAATAAAAACGTCGATTAATAATTTTAATAAAACCTTAGGGTATGAAGATTTCTGTGAAATAATTGCACCGGCCAAACTTGCACAACTGAAAGATTATAATGGAGATGATGAAAACTTGCAGATTTTGGTAAAAATTTATAAAACATTTAAAACGGAAGAATGTGATAATAATCAACAATCAATTGACCAAAATAATTCGGTTATTTATATAGAACATATTTAACGATGCTGACCAATTTACTGACAATGAATTAAACATTATGCCATTTGACTATATTTTTTCAAATATTGAAAATAAGGAGCCCATCGGATGCACAACAACTATCGAATCTGAAAAGGTTTAAATTTGCATTTTGCCAAAGAACTAATAATATGAATAACTATTAACCATCAACTTCTGGACTAAACGAATGCTTGTCATGGCCTAAAACTCCTGAACGGAAGAACAAAAGACAAGTAGAATAGAATAGAATAGAATAATATAATCACAAACAAAGGTGCCAAAATTGTGTAAAATCGTATCACTGGAAATGTTTAAAAAAACATAATACTTATGGTACATTCCACAATAATTCGTTACTTTCTTGACCACAATAAAATTTCAATGACAACCTTTAGTGGAAAACCCAGTCATAAATAGGTTGCTTGACAAACATCTCTTGTGTAGGTACCGCATCTTTTGAAAGGGTACAGGTCCTGATTACCTACTAATATCAATAGTTTAGCCATTTTGGATGCTCAATAACACACACGAGAATACCTTGACAAACTTTAAACGACTAGTGAACTAAGATAAAAAGACTCTGCTTTATATTAAACACCTGCAATTTGCCTTTAACCTACATAATATACCAAAAAGTAGGTACAATAATAAATAAAAGAAATTTTAAGTCAGGACCTACATGCGGCTACCCAATGTTTATTGAGTTTTACAACTAACAGTAGCAGGTTAAACGAGAAATCAACGAATATTGTGAAATAATCTTAAAAATTTACCTAATAAAATTATTAAAAAAATATTGGTATTTGTGTTAATATAGGCGACATCGATTTAAATATAAACATTTACTGATATGACAGTTCCAAGATCCGTTTGCACCGGCAACCAGATTGATTTTGACCGCTGTTGTATTCGTTTAATAAAAAATTATATTAAATTAGGTGTTGTACGGCACTTCGATGTCATTTTATTCCTTTTTAGTAGGTTGTATTATTCAACAACACGTCTTGTAAACTGACTTGATTAATCGAATTGAGCATCAAAAGTGAATAACATATCTGTCTGTTACTTTAGATAATAAACAAAAATATTTTTGTGGCTTCAAAAATATTTTTTAACAATAAAGAATCATCGATTTATAAAAAAGTGATTTATGGTGCAATGCCATAAACATTGAAAAAGTTATTATTTCCGAAGTGATGTTATTCAGTGTGTTTAATCAATTTTGCCGGTACAGTGTGTTTACAAGGACTTTCCCGCCTTGCCCCCTGAATATATTAATGCCAAACAAGGTTTGTTTAATTTATTTTTATGCAAGAATTCGTTGATGCAAAGTATGTGTTCTTTCTTCATAATTATTGTTTTTAAATTTAAAATACTTTTTCCGTTACCCATCTATATGCTTTTTTTATTTTGATTAAATATTTCATCTTAGTGGAATTGATTTAAGAGTTTGTATTAGCCATAATGTAAATATATATGTAGTTACCTTAGTCACCCACTTATTAAATATCAAAAGTATTTGTAACTAAATTTTTGTTGACATCTGGTGTGTACTTTTTTATTAGGTACTTTCCAAGAAGATGCAAACGGATAATAATAAATTAGTCTAGCAAGTACAAAGCCAATTACTAGGCTAACAGCACTACCAATAACTACAAATCGGTGCAAAACACTGCGTTATTTTCTACTGCCAATACTAGGTGACAGTGCCAATGACGGATAAACTTTACATTTTAAGAAAAAAAACGTGCAAAGATGCCTATCTTCATTTACTTTTTTAAATTAATTCTGCATTTTGAAAACTAAGATTTCGAGAGAAATCTACAGCAAGATCTTTTAGGTTATTAGTCAAAAACTCTAACCTGACGCAGTTCCTATACCCTTAATTCGCCCAAGTCAAAACGCTTCACCAATCAAGAAAAAAAAATGGATGTAGGTTTTAGTTATAAGCATAAATGTTACTACTTTTACATAACTATTTGAATACCATAAACCACAAAATTTGTCTGTCGTTAGCAACTTATGAAATCCATACATTTACGTTAGCCATAAATTATAAATGGAAAAAGTAAGATGTATATAAATATATATATATATATATATATATATATATATATATATATATATATATATATATATATATATATATACATATATATATATATATATATATATATATATATATATATATATATATATATATATATATATATATATATATATATATATATATATATATATATATATATATATATATATATATATATATATATATATATATATATAAGAGAGAGAGAGAGAGAGAGAGAGAGGAGGAGGATGCAGCTCTCGAACATCAACAAGAAGCAAACATCTCAATAGATAATTATGCAATACCCGAGGCTATACCATCCACATCAAAATCAATTGGTAAGCTATTTGTACTATATTTTTATATTAAAAATAGTTTTTTATACTAATTTATTTAAATATTTTAGATTACATACAGATTCAATTAAAGAGGCTGTGAACTTTCTAAAATAAAGGAACAAAACATAGTATTAAGTAATCAAGTGGCTGAACTACTGCAAGTAAAAACAGCTAAAGATTTTTTTTTTCAAGAAGACAGATTAAGCGGTTACAAAATCCAAATGTCCGCTCAGTATGGTCTGTGGAAGAAGTGTCTCAAGGAATAGCAATACATGCAGAGCAGAGCATATCGCTTACTTTTAAAAAAGGAAAATTCTCTACCAGCTATTTTAACTTTAAAACGCTGGACAAAAAATATTAAAATAATGCGTGGCAGATTAAAGCCTGTAAAAAATATTATAAAAAGGGATGATTTAAAAGTATGGGAAAAGGTGTGTGCTATACTTTAACGAAATAAAAATTCAAAGAGCCTATACATTTGATAGGATGAATGACGAACTTCTAAAACCTTCCAGTTATGCACAAGTTGCCATAATCAGGGTCTTGCACAGCAGTTTGGAAGTTACTCCAGAAAAACCCTATTTTATTAGTCCAACAAACCACCCAATTCTTAAATCAATTAAAAAGAATTTTCTTGATTATGGATTTCTTTAATAAAAAAGAAATTAACAAAGAAATCCTTTTTGTTTAAAATAGTTAAGGATATTGAAAATGCTAGTTTTTATGTGGGTGTGTTATTGTCAGCGATTTGGGTGGAGGAAATAGAGGCTTGCACATTAGTTTGGAAGTTACTCCAGAAAATCCCTATTTTGTTAGTCTAACAAACCACCCAGTTTATTTAGTATGTGACGTAATATTTTTTTTGATTATGGATTTTTTTTCAATGAAAAAGAAATTAACCAAGAAATTCTTTTTGTTTAAAATAATTGAGGATATTGAAAATTTGGTTTTTATGTGTGTGTTATTATTAGCGATTTTGGGTGAAGGAAATAGAGACTTGCACAGCAGTTTGGAGGTTACTCAAAAAAAAAACCCTATTTTATTTGTCCAACAAACCACCCACTTCATGTACTATGTGATGTAACATATCTTCTTAAATTAATTAGAAATATTTTTTTTGATTATGATTTTTTTTTTAATGAAAAAGAAATTAACCAAGAAATCCCTTTTGTTTAAAATAATTGAGGATATTGAAAATGCTGGTTGTTATGTGTGTTATTGTTAGCGATTTGGGTTGAGAAAATAGAGTCTCGCACAGCAGTTTTAAAGTTACACCAGAAAAAACCCTATTTTATTAGTCCAACAAACCACCCAGTTCATGTACTATGTGATGTAACATATCTTCTTAAATTAATTAGAAAGATTTTTTTTGATTATGATTTTTTTTAATGAAAAATAAATTCAGAAATCCTTTTGTTTAAAATAATTGAGGATATTGAAAATGCTGGTTTATGTTGTATGTTATTGTTAGCGATTTGGGTGGAGGAAATAGATTGCACATTAGTTTGGAAGTTACTCCAGAAAAACCCTATTTTTATTAGTTCAACAAACCACCCAGTTCATGTACTATTGATGTAACATATCTTCTTAAATTAATTAGAAATATTTTTTTGATTAAGGATTTTTTTTAATGAAAAAGAAATTAACCAAGAAAATCCTTATTGTTTAAATAATTGAGGATATTGAAAATGCTGGTTTTTTATGTGTGTGTGTTATTGTTTGATTTGGGTGGAGGAAATAGAGGCTTGCACATTAGTTTGGAGTTACTCCAGAAAAACCCTATTTTATTAGTCCAACAAACCACCCAGTTCAGTACTATGTGATGTAACATATCTTCTTAAATTAATTAGAAATTTTTTTTTTGGATTATGGCTTTTTTTAATAAAAAAATAAAATAAACAAAGAAATTCTTTTTGTTTAAATTAATTGGGGGTATTGAAAATGCTGGTTTTTATGGGTGTGTTATTGTTAGCGATTTGGGTGAGGAAATAGAGGCTTGCACATTAGTTTGGAAGTTACTCCAGAAAAACCCAATTTTATTAGTCCTGTTCCGAACCCAACGTGTAAATTCTATTAATAGCCTCTTTGCCTCCAATCACAAAGCCTCCCGCACTGTCTGCGCTTCAACTATCAAAGCAACCAGCTTTTTTCCCCATGCGAGCAGTGTTGCCGACGTACGATAATTATCGTATTTGTACGATAATTAGAAGCATGGTAGATGTACGATCAATAATGGATAAATGTACGATAATTTTTAAATGTTGATGATATTGAAAAAATATATTTTATTGAACAACAGAGGGACGGCGCGGCGACTCTAAGTGGCTAAATGCTAAACCGTATTTCAAATTTCAAGTCAATACGCATTCGAGTTAGACCTCCGATTTCGCAAACTCGTCAGGCTTTCATACGTGCTGGCCTCTGGCCAGAAGATGCGCTGGCGTTGCTGGGATTTGTGTTTGGGGGAATCCCTCAATCCCCGAATCAAAGAGCGAATGGAGCGATTTTCACTTTTCTGTCAGCGAGAAGCAAGAAGCGAGGTTGTGTTTCTGTTTGTATCTTATCGGATTTCGTTTCGATGTATGTAACTTATAAAGTTGTTAGATTATATTAATTTATGTGATCGAATTTAGTTTCTTTTGTGATTGTTTTAAAATGTCTTCTCGTCCTCGCGTGAAAATGAGGCCTTCGACAAGTAAAGAACTTAAAGGAATAAAATAGTTAAACATCATAGAGCACAAAAATATCGTAAAGCATGAGTCTATGGCAGATTTTAAGGGTTGGTTGACTGAGGCTACAGGTAGAGGTAGTTTTCTTTAATTTTGTTAGCAAGTGTCGGTTAAGGTATTTAATTTATATTTTAGATACTGGAAAAGCTTTTTGCCGTGCTTGCAATAGTATGGTAACCGCCGAAATTACGTGATAAAAAATCTTAAAATCAGCTAAGCATATGCGTATGGTTAAAGGACTATCAAAAACTAATATTTCTGATATGTTTAAAAAAGTCGAAAATCCGCTAGAAACGCAAATAAAAACAGATTAAAACTAACAGGCTTTCTAACTGAGACAACATTTCATTCAGATGTGCGATCATTTAACGACATTTTAAGAGTGCTTTCCTGATTCTAAAATAGCCAGGGAATTAACTTCATCGAACAAGGCACAAAGATTCCCCCAAATGTATTTGTTTTGGCGAACAAGAAATAAACAAGCTCTTAAAAATTACAAAATTTAGTTTGATAATAGACGAAGCAACATGACATTGTTTCGGTGAAAACTTTGTGCATTTGTTCGATTTTTCCATCCTAAATTTGGAAAAATTGTGACACTATTCTGGAAGCTTATTCAGATATTCTCCGGAGATGAACCTAATCAGGCAAATATAGGAGCGACATCTGAAAGATTATTTACCGCTATACAGAATGAACTTTCATCCAAAAATATTCCTGTTACTAACATTATTGGATTTAGCTCAGACGGCTGCAATACCATGTTTGGGAAACATAATTCTGTTGCAAGTAGATTAAAAGATGCCCTTCCAGGAGTTATGGTTCAAAAATGTATATGCCACTCACTACATTTATGCGCAAGTGAGGCTTGTAAGTGTTTGCCCAGGAGATGTGAAGATATCCAGAAATATATACAGTTTTTCAAAAATAGTTCAAAAAGACAGGCTATGTTCAAGGAGTTTCAGGTCTTTTGTAATGTAGATCCTCACCAAATATTGCGACCAACACAAACCAGATGGCTTTCTTTGTTGTCTGTAGTGAAAAGGATATTAGAGCAGTGGGAACCACTACGGTTATTTTCACCTCCACTTATATTGAGCATCGAGTTCTGTCCAGTGAAGAAATATATAATGACCTTAATGACAAAGCAATAAAACTCTTTTATCTATTTTTAGAGTGGGTTTTGCCGAAATTTGTTGACATGAATAAATACTTTCAGAATGAAAAAGTCGTTATAATGAAATTACATACAAAATGGTCAATACCTATAAAGATTTATTAATGGCTTACATGGATCCTCAATATGTAGGCAAACAGATATGACAAAATTGATCCAGCAAATAATGTAAAAATTATTTCTATCTGGGCATTGGCGTTTTAAGAAATATTAACGATTTAACAAATAATGAAATATTAAGAAAGATTTTATGAGAGATGCAGACGGTTTTTAATTACTTCTTGTTTAGAAATTAAAAAGAGGTATGACTTTGCAGATCCTATTCTAAGCAAAATAAATATGTTGGAAAAATGCAGGTATTAAACAAGTTAATCTCTTTTCCCATTAATGGAATTACTACCACGTATTTGTGATCCGCAACAAGACTTTGAAAAAATGCAGAAAATTGATAATCAGTGGAGAAAATCTACAAAATTTAGAAGAACTGCCAACTGAAGAGGATCTCGATTTATTTTATTGCAAGTTAGGTCAGATCACAGATTTCGAGGGTAATTATTTGTTTAAAGACTTAAGTGAATTTGCTTTGTGTGTGTTATCATTGCCTCACTCCAGTGCAAGCTGCGAACGATTTTCTAAAGTTAATTTAATAAAAACTAAGGTCAGAAATAAAATCATTACCGATACATTAAATGGAATTATGCACTCATCTCAGCGTATAAATTTGGATAATGGATGTGAGTTTCAAACCTACAGATGATATGATAAAATCCATGACATCCTTTAAAATGTATGGACAAAAACAACTTGAAGATCAAAATCAGGAAGAATTAGAAGAAGAAGAAGTTATTTTTGAAAAAGACAATAATAGGTTATGATATTTTTCTTTTATTTTTTTGTATTATGTTTATTTAATAAAATTGTTGTAAAATTACACGTTCCTAACTAACCCCTTAAATAACCAGCCTGCGATGCTCCGATGACTTTACACCTGTAAGGAGTGTAAGGTCAGTTGTACGATAAAATTATGAAAAAAACGATAATTTTCACAGCATTGTACAATAATTTCGTTTCAGTCATCTGGCAACACTGATGCGAAGCCGCCGGGCCGGCAGTCACGCATATGATTTCGACCGAAAGGCATCGCCGAAAGTGGCCCATTCCATTCAAAAAAAAGACGAGGTAAATTCAGGTGTGTGTTAGCAAAATAAAGTTCCATAGTTGGTTTTCCTGAGTAAGACTTTTCTAATTACCGAGAACATTTCCTATTCGTTTATTTTTGACTTATAATTAAAGGCACTGTGTAACATAATAAACAAAATTAATTTTGATATGATATTAAACATAATAATTAATCCGACAGAGTTTAATTCATAACATTCAGCGCCTAAGGATATTCTTGGATTGTAGTAGGTAATAACACAAGACTCGACAATTTTTGTAGCTTTGCGGATATTTCAATAAAGGTCCTTCGATTTTTGTTAAAATTTCTCAAAATTATAAAAAAAGTTAAAGACTATTACAAACTTCAAAAACAAAAACATTTGTAGAAAATTAAAGACTCTTTGTGATTTTCAATAACAATAAAAGTGGCCAGGAAGCACTTGGATTTTTCAAAAAAGTTAAAATAGTAAATGGTTGTTTTTGATTGTTAATATTGTAAGAAAAATATTATATTAGCAAAACTTTTTTTCTATTATATTTCTCTTACAGGTCCGTACTTGTACAATTTTTGTAATTTCGTAAAATTCAGCAATTTTAAGGCATAGTTATGGAGGGCTTAGTTCAAAGAGGATTTATTAAATCTTCTATAACAGAACTGAAAACTGGTTTCATAGAAATAAAGACACGGAAAACGCTATTCCTGCATATGTAAATCGAAGAGAATATTTAGTTAAAGCATTCCATGATTCTCCTTGTTAAAAAAATTCTTGAACTAGATAACACTGATAATGATTTCGAAAGTATGGGACAAATATTTAGCATTAGTTACTTTATTTGATGTAAAAATTCAAGAGTTGTCTGCACCTTCAACACATTTTCACTCACCTGTGGCAGCTTCTCGATCTATTTCGCCCCATTAACAAAAGTCAAGCTTCCTACACTCAACATTCCTAAGTTTTCAGGTGACGTCACAGCCTGGAATTCTTTCTTTCAGCTTTTCTCAAAATGCATAATTGATAATTGAAATATTTCGAATGTAGAAAAACTTGTTTATCTAAAAGTTATCTAAAGGATGAATCTCTTTGTTTAATAGAAGCTCTTTAAGCTTGAAGATGCTAATTTTCAAATGGCTATAGACATTTTAAAAGAAAGGTACAGTAAAGAAATGATCATAATTGGTGCTAACTTTGATGGGTTTCTAGAACACCAGCTATTATATAAAGCAAATTCTTGTAATCTTAGACATTTCTATACCTTAATCAAACAAAATGTTGAGTCCCTTAAAAATTTGAGTATACAAACCGAAGACTTACTTCTTATTCACATTTTATGTAAAAAACTTGATCCTACGACCAGAAAAGCTTTTAATTATCAACGTGATCATTCAAAACGGCCCAACTTCAAGAATTTTTAAAATTTTTTTGAAAAACGTTGCGATACTTTCGAAGAGCCAACGCTTGATAAAAAAGTTAAAAGAAATGATAAAGTGTTTATTTCACAGCTGATGGAGAATTCACCCCCTAGATTTCCTCTCCAAAATAATGTAAAGTGTCTGGTGTGTCAAAATACCGGGCATAAAATTTACATATTTTTTTTTTGATTATGGATTTTTTTTTTTAATGAAAAAGAAATTAACCAAGAAATCCCTATTGTTTAAAATAATTGAGGATATTGAAAATGCTGGTTTTTATGTGTGTGTGTGTGTGTGTTATTGTTAGCGATTTGGGTGACAAAAAGATAAATACGCTGCTAAACTTTTTTCAAATACCATTGCACAATCAATAACTAGAAGTCGGACA
>JAHBCN010020578.1:0-14941 GCA_019359885.1 Listronotus oregonensis
ATATTTTCCCCGGTTTTGGTTTTCCAGCAAGACTAGTAAACCTAAGCCTACATATGCTTCGCAGTGGCACCACACATGTCGGCTGTTTCTTCAGCCTCCTGGCGAACCTACCAGGCTATCCTCCACCAAGCCTATTCTTTCTGGTGCTTTTGAGCTTGCAATCCCCTGTTAGTTGACCTACCGTTATCCTTACGACCTTACCTGTGGCTCAGTAGGTCCGGGGGTAAACTTGGCCGAGCAGGTCTTAATGAACTTTTTTCCTTGTTTCCTGTGTTTGTACCCACCAGCTTAAAACTCTTTTTCCCAGCTCTTAATTTTGCTTTAAAGAGGCTTGCCGAGATTCCACAGAAGGGCCCCCAGGGCCTATCATTTCCATGGCTGTCCTTTTTGGGGTCTGGCCTCCGTTCCCTGGGGGCCCCCTGCCTGGTACCCAGGCTACCGTAATTTGTTTGCGAAGCCGACTTTCCAGGGCCTGTATACAGTGAAAGTCACCCACTAGTTTGGAATTAATTTTGGGAACTGAGGCCTTGGGGCCGCTGGGCTGTCATTAAATGACATTGTTTCCTTTACTTTTTTTTAAATCAGCAGGGACAATGCTTATTGCGGATTTCCGTTTGGGAAAAACCGTGGCGTGCTGACCAACAATTTTTTCTCTGGCTTGTCCCCATAGATGCCACCCTACTTCATTGTTGGTCAACCCATCTGTATACCAGATATGTCGGCGATGGGGGCCTTTTTTTTCAACCCCCCTTTGGTTTGACAATCCGAAAGTGTCTGTTGAAGATAAAACAGGGGGACCTGCCGAGGGCTCCAAAATGACGACCTTTGGGGTTTTTTTCCATCGAGATCCTTTGATGTCCTATAATTGGACTTTGACCCGTTTGAGTCTAAGATACCCCTTTTTTCCCCCTGTATGTAAATGTGGAGTGGCGGCAGGTTTAGCAAAAATTTCCCAGGGCTGGGTTGGGGTTGAATCCCAAAAAAATAGATATTACTTTCATATAAACCAGAGGTTCTCAAACTTATTTAGTTTAACGCCCACTTTGAAAATCAGTTATTTTGTAGCCCCTCCCTTTTTTTTTACCTTAAAAATCTCAATAACATATTAGCACACCCTTTACTTACCAAGCCGTGAACAAAAATCTGGAACTTGCCTTTTGATCGGCCCCACGTTTGCTGTTTGTTTAGTCATAAGATTTACGTTGAATGACCTGTTGCTCTGTTTTTTATTTAATAAATAAATTTTTTTTGGAAAATATTGTTAAGAAAAGACAAACCTAAAAAGGGTTTATTGTAATTTTTTGGGAGTGACCGGGACAGTTTTTCCGGGGGTTCGAAAAAAAAAAATATCTGCGGTGAAAGTGCCGGTGTTAAAAATCTTAAAGAAATGGGGCAAATGAACTTGACATTTTTGGTTGTTTTTTTTAAAAAATAATTAAAATTGAAATTGAATGATTCGTGTTTGGTTTTAATTTTAAGGGGTTTTTTTTTAGTTTTTTTTTTAAAAAACAGTAACAAATATTAGCAAAATTACCGAAGAGTAGGTATACATTTTGGAGTTTTGTCGTTTTTTTTGTTTTTTGTTATTGTTGCAAGGTACTTGGTGCCGTTATTAGATACTATTTAGTTACTGTTATTATTTTTTTTTCCCGGGAAATTTTTCGGTATTTTCTAAATTTAATTAATTTCCATGCCAAGTCCTTGTTGTGTCCGGGTGCTCCAATTAAAAAAACTTCTTTGATGCAGGAGAACCAGCTGTGTCTTTTTCCCTTTTTCCAAAGGACGAAAACCTTAAAGCCCATTCTTAGGAAATTCCGGGACAGTCATGGTCACCCCCAAAATATTCTGTGGTTTGCGCTAAGCTTTTTTTTAGAAAATGACATTATTAGAGAGGATGATTATGCCCAGATGGGTCAATGAAAAGGTCCCCAAAAAATGACTAAAGTTAAATGCAGTGCCTATTTTTTCCAAATTTTCCAATTACTTCTAAAAACGTCCCCGTTTGAAAAGCCCGAAAGCTTCTAAACTTGAAAAAAATAAGGTTTACAAACGACACCTATTCTGCACTTTGTGCCCCTTTTTTAAGAAAAATTTTACATTTATTTTAAAAAATTTTATTTTGATATTTTACCAGGTAAATTTACTACTGAAAAGTTAGAAAAAAAATTTTGGAAAAAAAGACTTCTCGGAGGTTGTAATTACAATGTTGCTTTATGATATTTTAAATGCTGAGAAAAAAAAATTGACTCAAACATATTTTAGAAGCGCTGCTGATGGTAATTTCTCTTTGCAGTTAAAAAAAAAGGGGGACAGCTGTATCCGGAAAATGATCTTGATTGGACAAACCTCAAAATAATTACACTGAAAAATTTTTTTTTTTACTTGAAACTGAATACCTAAATGAATATGAAATTGACAAATCGGTACAAATTTTTAGGGTTTTCTGCCCACAAAATTGTAAAAAAATATAATAATTGTAACATCTTGTTTTTTTTCTTGTTGAAAGTAAGGGAAACCAATTGACGACGAATACTTTGATTGTCACAACGTGGGGTTTAAAAGGTTCCACGAAATTGTTAAAACGTTCTGTTCCAATTGCGGTTTTTTAGAAAATTATTAATGCCCGTCTGAGAGTGACTTCCAAAAAGGAAAATCAAAAAAATATTGGGGATCTTAAAATTTTAACACTAGACAACATGAAGGAATGATTTATGCTTTAATTTTATTTTTTGGGGAAAAAAAATATGTTCATTATGATGTGCTCTATATTTTCAAACATTCTTTTTAAAAAATTATGTTAAAAAAAAAAACAAAAATGCCACAGAAAAACGGAAAAGGCTGATCAAAAAAAAAAAAAGGAAACTAGACACATTTAATAAATAAATAAACAAAACAAAAATAAGTACAATTTCTAACTAAATGTTAAATTACATTGTTTCCTTTTTAAAAAGCATCATGTTCTTATGCCTTACCTATGCAATAAATTAATTTGTTTTGAGTTTAAATATTATATAAATATATTTATTTTTTTAATTATTATACTGATTTAATTATTTTAAGGAAATATCAAAACTATTTCGCGATCTTTAATTGAGCCTTAAATTAATTTAAAATAGGCGCCTCGATACCCCGGGTCACTGCTCCCCTCGCGCTCGAGAAACCGATCTGAATCTCTTGCCGGTTGCGGCGTTGCCAAGTGGTTGTTCACGGCTTGTAGTGAAGTAGGGCTGTGATATTGTCTTGCCGGAACCCAACTTTACAATATTAACAGTATCTTTTATTCAAAATTAACAATAATCAACATTGAGCAATAATAATTCCAGCGAGTGCGATGCGTGCATGCGGCGGAACGTCACGTCTAATGGGAATTCGAATCTTTTGCGAACGATCCATTTGATTCATTTACTTAAAAAATTCTTTTGCCCGATTCGCTTTATTATGATGCCGGTCGGACTGGTCGGTTTAAATTCCAAAAAATGTGATAGTTATCTTAAAAAAGAAATGTTTCATTTATTTCTTTTGATATAATTATTATTTTAAAAAGTTTTTAAAAATAAAACTTTTAAAAACTATATAATTGATAAAACCTTCAAATGTACCCCAAATTATGTCTTTTTTAAAAAAAATAGTTAAAAAAAAAAAAAAAAGTTTTTTTAAGTGTAAAAAGGTATATAGCGAAAACTAACTCGAATTGACAATACGCGAAATTTTTTCCCAAACCCTCGGTAATGTGAGCAAAATCGAAAAAAAAAGACCGCTCGACCGCCTTTTACACGATAACGACCGTTTTGCCGTCATAAAATACCGTTTACCGAATCTTCGAGATCGGTCCGATTCTGACTTAGTGATCTTATGAACGAAACGAATCACCAAACAGGTTCGTTTTTCATCGCAGAGCGATCGAGCAAATGGCTAAAAAAGATTCGAACCATTGAAAAGGGGGAATTGATTTATTCAAATTAGTGCACTGATTCTTTCTTTTTAACGAATCGTTTGCAATACCCCTCTAGTCACGTCAGTCGCCGACGGAGCTACGACTTTGTATTTGGGCACCTGTACTCCACAAACACGGACCGACAAACGTTGAGGACTAAAATCAGGATTGCCAAAAAATCGTACAATATTTGTTCGCGCCAAACGTGAATTATAATTATTGAACCTTTTAATTTTAATTTTTTTTTCTTTATTTTTACTAGATTAGGTAAAAAAAAAAAATCCAGGGTTCGGTTAGCGCACGGCCCCACAATATATACCTATTTTTATTATGTGTTTCCGAGGTAGGGACCTCACCTCCACAAATATTTTTCAGTGTTTGATACCTTTTTTTTTACTAAATATCTTAAGATATAAATAGCGTTGTGACGCATTAAAAAAAAATGTTTAATATTTTTTAGTTTATACTTAAAATAAAAAGGATACAAATATGAACTAATAAATTGATGTTGTGTAGTAGAAGGATTTTAATTTTAGTGAATTTTAAAATATAAAGTAACTAAAGTTACAAATCACCCATCGCCCCTTTAATCACATCAGCGCCCCCCAATTTTTTCTGGGTCCTTACCCGCCCCCTCTAGGCCTCCAGGCCCCCAAAAAGGGCGTTTTCGCCACTTTGTCTTTATATAAACGGTTAATTATGAGTTTTATATAAAACATCTTCATAAAATTTTTAAATATACATTATTTAACTGTTGGATGTAACATATGGATTATTTAAGGCCATTGACAATGTATGGTTGACTATGCATCTGCAGTTAAAAATGTGTTCTGAAATAAATGAAGACAATGAAAGTCTAAAAAAAATATTTTATTCGATATTTATTATTGTGTAAAATTTTAAAAAAACTTATTCTTTAGTTTTGATCCGGACCCAACAGTAAGACATTCCTGGTTTTCACTAATGATTGGGGGGGTGGCTGTATCTCTCCCTTTTTGCAGTAAATCAGACTCAGATACAGCGATACATGACGGTCAAAATTTAAAAGAGCACAGATAACTTTTTGGTTAAATTGGCCGATATTATTTGCCTTAGGTCTTGCCACTGCTTTTAGTGGATTATCTATTTATTCAAAATACTATAACTGTGATCCAGTAAGGGCTCGAAAAAAATTTCTAGTATGGATCAAGTAAGTATACTTTTTAAACGATTACACAGGCCCTAGGCCAGGCACTAGACCAAAATTTTAGGTGGGGCTAGGTGATTTGATAAATTAGGAATTAAAAAAAAAATTTTTTTAAATTATAAATAATAAAGAAAATATCAGGTTAAACTAAAAAAAATATTTAACACCGTTAAAATTTTTAAAAAAAATAATTATAATAACAACTGAATATTTCTTTGCTTTTCCTCGCAAAATGATTTAAGACTTGCAGTATCAATTTTAATATTTCTATGTACGCTTAAAGAGCAAGTCCTGTTAGCCGGTCTTGACCAGTTGAATTTCGCAAAAAAGTCTTTTTAAAAGTCTTAGCAATGAAAATGATCGTTCGAGGAGGCTGTAGATACAGGTAATGTGTCCAGGTGAAAAAGTATGAATATTAGGAAACAAAGATGGATTACTTGCTGATAATGCATCCAGAGCATTTGGGCCTTTCTGCCCGGGGCAACTCAATCCATTTTTGTTTCCACAACTAATTCTGCAGATAACGATCTAGGTCCAAAAATTTCTTATGTAATAACAAGTCATTTATTTTTTTCTGTGTGTGCTTCACACATATTTGGCACTAGACAATAACGGTTTGGGAAATGATTTTTTTTATTTGCAAATCTTGCAGATAGCTCTTCGATAAGGTGATCCCAAAAAAAAAAATTGCAAGGATTCGAAAATATTCTTCTACAGTAGCTAAAAGACATCCCGATGATTCTGCTGTCGTGAAACTATTCTAGGTATTTTTATGCATTCTCGTCATCTACAGACTTTATAAGAGCTTCGGGTTTTTAAAAATATTTTTAACTTTTCATCTATATTCAGTCTGATAGTCCTGACCTTACTAATAACAGTATTCACATCTCAACCGCTCTAAAGAGATCAAAATCCATAGTCTGTAGAATTCTGCATAACCGTAGAGTAAAAGCAAATGAAGTGGACGCTCTCTGTTAACATACTGATGATTTCTTTCGGTGGGAAAGTTTCCTGTTTGATGGAAAAAGCCAGACAGCCGCCATTAAAACCTTCAAGTCGTTGAACACAGGCGTGAATGCTTTGATTTGATTAGTTTTGAATGTTTTTGTAAAAATCTCATCAGAAATGTGGAAGTAAATTATGAATGCTTTACAATGTTATCCTTAATATTGACTAATAATAATATAGTTTGTACGTTATAAAAAATTGTATTTATTTTTATTGTAGTTAAAGTGATCAATCATATTAGTTATATTCTAATTGACAAACAAGACTCTGGTAACCCCCTAAATTAATATCGAGCTTGATCTTGAGTATAGACGCACCTAAAACGTTACCCGCAAATCTTGACGGATTTTTTACGATTCCAGGCTATTGTAGGTTTACTTATCGTTGATTTTTAATGTAGAAAAAGTGGTTTTGCAGTTTAGAAATTTATTTTTTTGACCAATAGAGTGATTCAGATACTTTTTTTATTGTTGACCGTGACAAAGTAAAATATATGTTGTTCAGAAAATCTTTAAAAAAAGAGATATAATTACAAGTCGTTTTTATTTTGCGTTTTAAGATTTTCGAGGGGGTTTGAACCCCCAAACCCCCCCACCCCAGATACGGCCCCTACAGGCCTTTAAAAAAAGTGGTGTGTGCTGGGTGTCGGACTAGGATTTTCTGGCGTATTTTTTTTCGCTGAACACAAATCTGAAGTCAAAATTGGGGGTCAAACAGCAAAATATCGAGAAAAACCCAAAAAACCGACACGGTACATTTACCGGCAGAAACCTGCTACCTGGAATGTTTGGACTACGACTATATAAACTATAAGAGGTACAAAAAATTTCATAGAACAAAAAAGAGAGCTTTTTAAATTGTCTATATAAAAAGTTATATGAACATTTTTGATAAAATAAATAATAAAGAAGATATAAATGAAAATGTAATTTTGACAAAAAAATAGCAATACATCTTCTGTTGTACTTCGTTCAGTTACGTATTGCTAGGTGTTTAGCTTAATAGTGTTAAAATCTTCAACAGCAGTTAGATCTTGCAAAAAAGAATCTCTATAAACATAAGTTCGGATATGCATCGTTTCGAAATTGTAATTACGCAGGGTCCTAAAGATAAAAAGAAGCTTTAAGAGCATTCATCATCAGCTGATCAAACTCAAATCGTGCTTCGACGGTAATGAACGAAAAGCCCACCGTTTCGTAACCACTGACAACAATGTACGGTCGCTATGCCAACCGCCACAAACAGTTATTTCTGACCAGGGTCGGATTTTATTTTTTACATATAGGTTTTTATAAATAACATCTTTTGTAATTTAATACGGTCTTAGCGACATTTTTAGTTTATTGAGAAAACTTACCTAGTTTAATTTAAGCTCTATTTTAATATCTGATATTCTATGTTTGTGTGGTTTGTTTTTTCTCCTTTGGGTATTTTAAAAAAGTGCAATTACAGAAAATTTTAGACAAATTATAAATAAATACCACGTAATAATATATGTAACAGCAAATTTAAATAAACTTTTGAAAAGTTTAATTATTAAAAAATGTTGAACAAATAATAAAATAATCTCACGCATTAATAAAACACCAAATTTTAATAGACTATAAAAAAGTTTAATTATAAAAAAAAGTTTTAAACCATTATAAAATAATACCACCTAATAATATAAATAACAGCAAATAAACTTTAAAAAACGTGCAATCATAAAAGTAAGACAAATTATAAAATACTACCTAATAATATAAATAATATAACAAAAAATAGACTTATTTAACAATATTACATACTTTTCCTTTACATATAATATTTCTAATGGGCAGTTATATATGGGAAAGATTCGACTAATATGTTTTAAAAAATTGATTTGCATTAAATATTATAATAAGAAATATCGTTCATGGCTTTACTTTAATAAAATTAAAGTCGCTGTAGAAAAAATATTGTTGTAACTCGCGTGCCAGAATTATTTATAGATGCTTTGATTGGTAATGCGCTGCAACACGCCTATTGCGGCAGATCCATCTAACCTATCATAATGTATACTTTTCAATGAGAGTTTTACTCTTATCAGGGGACGTTCTAAGAGGTTATGGAGCTTACTACGCGTGCTTATAGAATGGGTAGGTACCAACCAAACTCCAAAATTGTAGGTGCCAAATTTGCTTCGTTTTCGAGAAATCGCCAGTCAAAGATGGGAGGACGCTTATGAACCTTATAGTTTGTGCATGGCTTGAGTATCAGACTTGCGTCCAGATGGTCCATGGTTAGAGTCCCTTCGAATATGTGCTTTTTTTGTTTTAAACTTTATTTAAATTTATAACTTAATATTCAAAAATTGCAAGAAATTGGAAAAATACATTTTACGCGAATTTACTGAATAAAACTTACGAATTAAATGTAATTTTTTTTCAAATCTCTTGCAACTCTTTTAATCATTTTAAATAAATTAACCGTAATTTCATTTTTTCTATCTTTTTTTGATCGTTTGTTTTATGTTTGTTGGTATTAAAAAAAATACTTTCGATTCGTAAGTTTTAATGAATAAAGGCACGTAAAATGTATTTTTTAATTTCTTGCAATTTTTTATAAATAAGTTATAAATTTAAACAAAATTTTAAACAAAAAAAAACACATTTTCGACGGGACTTGAACCACGGACCGTCTAGACGCAAGTCTGATTCTCATGCCGTTAGGCTACTTGCTTATCGCGTTCACGTACAAACTATTCGGTACATAAACGTTCTCCCATCTTTAACTGAATAATTTGGGGTTTGGTGGTACCACCCACACTGTAAGCACGCCAAGTGGGAGCCCATAACTCGATGCACCTATCGGACCGTCCTCTCGTTAGTTTGTCCAATTTCTACAACCAACATTTCAATAAGGTAAAATAGCGAAAAAAATAGTAATTATTTGATGGCCACCCTATTTTTGGCCATAGGTGAAAAATTAACACATTTTTAATTTTTTTAGTGCTTGTTTTTACGGCGCATTTATAATAAAAATGTCTTGAAAGGAAAAAATAAACATTTCGATAGCTTTTTTGCCTTTAAAATTTGAAAAAGTATTGGTTTTTATGTTTTTGGATAAAATTTCTATCTTTTTTAAATGTTTTTGATATTTATTTTTTTAATACATAAAAAAACGAACAATTTGAAAAAAAAAAAGATTACAAATGTTAGTTTATTAACTAAAAAGTCAACTTTAAAATTTCAAAAAATCGGTCTCGCGACTAGATAACGGCGAAAATACTAGATTTCTATTTTTTTTATGTTTTTTATATATATTTTTAAAAATACATAAAAAAACAAAGCGAAAAAAATAAAAATAAGCTTAAATACAATGAGAATAAAAGTTATTTATTTAAGATTATTTGCATAAATAACGATTTTAGAACTTTCAAAGTGGATTTTTTAATTGAAATAAATTTTTTTTTATTTTTGCTATCACCACCATGAATTCGCCGTAAAAAACAAAGAATTTAAAAAAAAATATGATCCATCAATTCATCTATTTTTTATGGCCAAAATCGCCGCTATTTATCCTAGGATCTGATGGACTGTCCGGCATCACTCTAATAAACTATGAAAACCCTAATTATAAACCTTTCATAACGATAATATCATATATTATGTAGATAGACATAGCCGTGTTCTGCCACATTTATTTTCCTTATTTTTGGTCCGTCCCATCTTTAAAAATGCAAATCACATTAACACACTAAAATATTAAATATTATTCTCATCTGCTAAAAATAGACATGAAAATCGCCCTTCTATGTCACCATGGTATCTATAAGCTTGCTGCGTTGCCAAGATGTATTCATAATCTATTGGCTTCGTTTTCTCCCAAAAATTTATTAACTACGTAATTTAAAAATTGTCAAAAAACTAGGGGTTTATTTAAAATTTTTTGGACTCTTCCGCATAAATTATGGGGAAAGATAGTGAAAGCAATGAGGGAAAGTATTTTTAAAAATATAAATATTATACAATAACAAAAACAAAAAAAATAAAAAAATTGGTACTTCTTAATACCTTTCCCTCATTTGTCAGTATAATTGGGAATATATTTCCAAAATTTTTGTTTAGTTTCGTTCGTTTAGTTTTGGTGCCATTCTTTAAAAGAAATTGAGCTTGTAAACGCTTGAGTATGAATCCTCTTAACTGTACATATTTTTAAAACAATTATTTTTTGATAAAACAACTTAAAATACAACTTTTTCGTTATTTGAATTTTTTTCCGAGAGACAAATTAAAACTCCTACTTTTCAAAAGGGTATAAAAAAATCGGATTAAATTTTTTTCTTAAAACCAAAACAAAATTAAAAAAAAAACAGGAGACAAAATAGTTGTATTTTAACTGTTTTATCAGAGGGTAATATCACGAGTAAAATTTTTAAGAAAAACACGGACGAGTAAAAAAATATCTGGTTAATTTTAAAGCACGAGCGGTATTTAGGAAGAATATATCACGAATCAAAAACGTAGATAAAGTTTATTAACTTAAAATTAAATATTAATTTAACAAACCGTCAATTATTTAAAAATTTTGCATTGTCAATTTGACAGTAAGTGGAAAAACCACGTTGCCTAGACGACGTGGAATTTCCGCTGTAATTTTTCCATAATGCCACTTCTCTTATAGGAAAATATGTAGGTATATGAGTGAAATATTCAAAATAATTAAAAAATAATAAAACCTCAGGGTGATATACTTTTTAAATCAATTAATTTTAGCTTTTTTTTTAACACCCTGTATTTCGGAAACGATGCATTTCTTGACCTATGTTTATAGAAACTTATTTTTAAGGGGCCCCAAATGCTGTGGGAAATTTGTAACACTAAATCTTAAACAACCTTTTTAAATTTTTTAAAAAATTTTAAAAAATTTTTGTTGGAGATTTATTAAAAATTAGTTCACTTAAGTTTTAAATCTTTAAAAATTTTTTTGGGAAAATGCCCTGTCTCGTCTCGAGCTTGTCTCAAAGGTTTTTATCTCGTCTCTTTCAAAAGGAAAAAATCTCTCAGACGACATCTCGTATCTCGTGTCTCGCGGCAACTCTACTCCAGGAGATTTTCTAAACGTTCTTAGCGCATTGTGGATTTTAAATTTTTGATTTTACCATACTCTTTTTCGAAAGGTGCGTTCGCGTGTAATTTTTAAATCAAACCTCGTTAAGTCAACATTTAAATTTTTTAAACCTTGCTAACTTCAATTTTCGAAAAGGGTAAAAACCTCGAAATTTAAAAATTTAAACCCTTTTTCCCTTTGAGCATTAATTTTTTTGAGGTTCTACTGCATTTATGTTTTATTTTTTATAATTACTCACGAAGGCTTTTTGGGGAGCCTAAATACCAAAGGAATGGGACGAACTTTAGGTTTTTACCCTTTTTTTTTCCCCCGGAATTTTATAAAAAATCTACTACCTCTAAATTCCCATAAATTCTATAATGTTAGACATACAGAACCTACAGTTTAACGTGGGTTCCGAACCACACTCAACGGCACATGGTGATCATTGGCGGTTACCCATCTAATTACTAGCCGTTTAAAAAGGTTTAATTTTTTAAAAACTATTCATAGACTTTTTATAGTTTATTTTGATTTCTGGGAATATAAAATTTAAAAAGAAAAATTTTTTGGTTTTTCCCCAAAAAAAAGATAGTTATATATTATTTTAAAAAAAAATTATATTTTTTCTCATTATTTTCCCCAGAAATAAAAAAATAAGTTATACAAATTTAAATTTATATGGAAAAAGTTTTATTTATTTTTATCATTTTTTTTTAAATATGAAGGGTACCTCCCGGTCCCTTTCCCCGAAAACTATTTTATAAAAAAGTCATATCAGAAGTCAATGCCCAGTTAAAAAAAACACAATTTTTTAGTTTCTTATCTTTTTTAAAGTAATATAACCCAAAAATTTATGTGCTACCCCGTCCGTCGATAACCAATAAGTTTTAAAAAATTATATATATCTTATAACGCGTTGCCAATGTTTTCAAATAAGTTTATTTTCTTTTTTTTACATAATTTCATAAAAATAACTATTTTATTATAGTACTTAAAACAAATCAACGTTAAAAGGGAAATTTAAAAACCTTTTTATGTTTTTTTTCATTTTTTTTGTTATTTATTATTGGGAGAGCAGACTAGCTCTCCATAATAATCTCTAAAAAAAAAAAAAAGGAAAATTTTTAAAAATAATATATAACTATCATTATTCATAGACTTGAAAAATTTGTTTGGCCACCCATTTGCGATACCTATGTCTACTTATTATATTTGATAAAAAATATTTTTTATCCGGTTGGCAGGTGTGCGAGGGTCCTCTCCAATTCGATTCTTAGATCACTGTAATTTAGTTAAAACATCTAAGATACATATTTATTGTGCATAAATTTTTGATTACTTTGTATAACTCCTCAGATAATAAAATTTTATTATGCCCTTAAAACATAAATAATTATTTTTACATTTTGAACAATTATAACCCATGTACAAAACTTTGACCATATAAAATAGCCTACCTTTTTGTAAAAATAGGCCAGCTTTAAGTTTTTGTCTTTTCTTTAAATCTTTTGGAGTTCCTTCCACTTGCAGAACATATTATACACTTTCTCATACTTTTTCTTAGATTTCACTCAAAGAAGGTACTCCGCATTCAAATTTCGGTCAAGGAAAAATGGTTGAAGGATATGGTGGCCGAAAATTCCCGCCAAAACATTAATTTTTTGTGGATATTGAGTCCTTGTCTCCAAAACGATTTTGGGTTTTTGTTACTCCAGTACCGGGAATTTTGAATGTTTTGGGGTTTGTTGTTCAATGTAAAAGTGCATTCGTCAGTAATGCAAATATTTTTTTAAAAAACCCTGTCAGTGTTTGTCCTCTCCATCATCTTAAAGCAAAATTCCCGTCGTCGTATTTTTTGTCTCCGTCTCTTAATTCTTTGGGGTCTTCCGTACTTGTAAAACTGGGATTTACATCTTTTTTAAAAAATTTGAGATATTGTTTTTAATTTTTGTCCAGTAATGTCCTCCCCGGGGTTTTTCGTGCTAATGTTTCCTTCGGCCTCCTCTACACAAAAATATCACGTCTAAATCCCTCTCGTTTTGGACCAAAAATTTTTCTCTGATTTTTTACGTCGATTTTCTTCACATTTTCAATTATTGATTACTGTGCCCCGTAGTTTTTAAATTTTTTTTCGTCCGTTCTATTGTCCCATTTACTTGGTATTGGCCTATTGGGAAAATAGGCTGGGGAAAAATTCCCCCTACTCTTCTATAACTATTTTCCTCCCCTTTTAAAAAACCCTTTTATAATAGTGATTTTTCTTGATTTGAAATAATTCATTATTTAAAAATGATGACATTGATCTAAAAACCTTTAAAAGTAAGAGGTTAAATAATTTTTCTGGTATTTTTTTTATAAACTTCTAAATTTTCAGGGCTCGTAAGAAGATAGGGGAAATTTGTAACTTTTTTTTAGCATTTATCTCTTAGGGTGGCGGACTAAGAAGAGCTGAAATTTTTAATGGGTACAACTTTTGTGCTCTTTAAAAAAATTTTAATAATATTTTTCCCTTTTAAAATAATTAGGGGAGCCAATATTGGACCACTTAAAATTTAAAGGGTTCCCCATGTCCCGCTCGACGGAGAAACACCCCATATATATATATTATTTTATATATATATATATATATATATATATATATATATATATATATATATATAATATATATATATATATATATATATATAAAATTTATATATATATATATATATTATTGGCTATACCCTCACTAAACAAAAAAGACGGTCATTTGGAGTTTTTTATTTTTTGACAAATTCAAAATTTTTACAGTTTCATTAACGACATAGGATAAAAAAAAGAAAATTTTAAAAAATAAAATTAAATCGATTTTCACGAAAAAAAAATTTCAAATTATAAAATAATATTTTTTTATATCACTAAATGAACCAACAAGAACGTAATCAAAGGTAGATGCAAAAAAATTAAAAACCTACATTTTTTTTTACGTTGGCTCTAGCAAAACCGTGGTTTTATTTTGAATAGGTTTTATATTCGACAGATTTTGGCATCAACAAAAAAAAAATTGTAAACCTAATTTGTTTTGTATCTTTGCTCATTACTTTTTGGGGGTTTATTTAGTATTACAAGTGTTCATTAATTGAGCGCTGATACTTAAGGGTGTGAATCCTTGGGTGATTTAAAAAAAAGGTGTTTAGAAAAAAAAATATTTTCTATCATTTTTTTTTGGGGGTCTGGCTTTCTACTTAATTTAAATTTGAATATTTACATACGTAGATAGATAGATAGAAACGATAGATAGAATTTATTGCCATAAAATATACATTAAGTATAAAGGGTTTTTCACTACAAAAAAAATTTTAAAAAAAATATAAGTATGTAAAACAAAAATCAATAAAAAAATTATATAAAAAACCGTCATATACACAAAAAAATTGACAATCCCAAAAAAAATGTACAAACAAATAAAATATGTAAAAAAAAAATTAAAAATATAAAGACAAATACCATACAGAAAAATAATAATTGCACCTTTCGCTTTTACAAACCATATTTAGTATAAAATAAAAAAAAAAATATTTACATATAAAAAAAAAGATATAAAAAACCAGACAAAAAACATTAACAAAAAAAAAGTTTGTGTTGCATAAACCCTTTAACTGAATAAAAAAGCTTTATCAATTAGAAACTGCCCCAAATGCATTCTTGAATTTACCTCCATGCATATGCCTTAAATTTTGAGGAAGCTTATTATAAAG
>JAHBCN010020579.1:0-15023 GCA_019359885.1 Listronotus oregonensis
ATATCATGGTTGGTAAATTTTTTACATTATACGGGTTTTTTTCTAATTGTACTCAATATTTAAAAACAATTTTGGGTTCTTTTTTAAAAAAAAACTTCATATAAACGTATGTCCTACATTTTTTTAATTTCGAGATGCAGGTTGGTAAAATTTTTAAAAAAAATCATTTATTATTAATATCTGTAATACCACTTTAGATATTTTTGAAATTTGGAAAAATTACTATGTAAAAAGAAGCATTTTTAGTATACCAGATTTTTTTATTTTCCCAGTGGCGTTCGTACAGAATTTGACCTGCCTATTTTGGCAATTAAAAAAAAATGTGTATAAAAAATCTTCTTGATACAAAGTACATGTATGCCAAATTTCATTAAAATATCTAAAGTGTTATTACAGATATTAATAATAAATAATTTATTCTTTTTTTTAATTTTAAATCACTGTATCTTAAAAGTAAGACGTTTAGGACATACGTTTATATAAAGTATTCTTTTTAGAATAAACCCAAAAATTGGTTTCCCAAATATTGACGTACACTTAGAAAACACCCTGTATAATGTAAAAAAAAATATTTAAACATAATATTTTATTTCTCGTAAACAGTTAATTTTATCGATGTCAATCAAGAATACCTTTTTTTAGTGGAATGTTAAAGCTATCCAAAAATAATATTGTTGGGCCTCTATCATACAGGGTGTTAAAATAATTGCTATTATTGTAACAGAGCTAGTTCGTCTCTGGCAAACTAAATAAGCCCAATATGATTTAATGAGTTTATTTTAAGAAGACTTATTTAGTTACCATCATATTAAAAAATAATATATTGGCCTAGTATTTTAAAAGTTATTATTATATATATATATATATATATATATATATATATATATAATAACATATATATATATATATATATATATATATATATATATAAATATATAATATATATATATATATATATATATATATATATATATATATATATATATATATATATATATATATATATATATATATATATATATATATATAATATATATATATATATATATATATATATATATATATATATATATATATATATATATATATATATATATATAAAACAAAATTTTCAAAATAAAATATAATTTTTAAAATTAACGTTTCGGCTCTCTAGTATGAGGCCTTCCGGTCTGCAATACAAAGAGAAAAACACAATAGAGCTGTGACTAATTACAAAAAATTTAAAATAGTTACCTTATTAGTAGAGTTTCCATAAGTAGTCATTGTTAAAATTCAACATAAACACACATTTTCAAACGATCACTCAAACTATTTTGTATCATATATGACAAACATAGCGACACAAATTTAAAATTTCTTAATAAAAGGCATCAGCCGTTATGAGTATTTTTTTGTTTTTTAATTTAAATTAAGGAATTTATTTCTTTGTAACAATTCACGATAGCGACATCTATGATATATAAAAAATATATGTTAATCCACTGTATTAAAATTCCGGAGATTTTTAAATTTTCTCATGGTAGAGTATCAATTTGATGGTATTGGTAACAGGTGGCAGCATTTAGAGATTTAAGTATATTTGTTGATTACATTTTTTCTTATATTGTTATTCTTATTATTTTTAAATTTAATAGTTACGTAATTTGCTAAAATCAATATAGATTGTAGTATAATTTGTTAAATTTTTTGTATCAGTTTTTGCGTTTACTGTATTTTTCGTTTTTGATACATATCATTTCCTGAAATTCTTTTTTTGGATTAATTTTAGTTTTCAAATTTTTTTTTATTGAAGTCAAATGAATGGTTTTGTTCTTGTGTGATTTGTGAGAGCTGTTTTGTTTTTTTTGTTATTTGTGGGCATTAAGTCTGTTTTTCAGATACTGGCTGTTTGCCCAATGTACACATTTTGGCAGTTTTACAAGGGATCTCATAAACTATATTACTTTTTTTATTTTTGTCAATTTTGTCTTTTAGATAACTGAAATTTTGATTAAGAAGTTGGCCCCATGAGCCCTGTTATATTTTCTTTTTTGAATAGTTTTCAGGTTTTCAGATAATTTTGGTACGTATGGTAAAGAAGATTGTTTTTTTTGCACTATGGTTTTGGTGTATTGGTGTACTATTATAAAATTGTGAATCCTTTTTCAAAAATAGAGTGTATAAGATGTTCTGGAAATTATTTGATCTTAAGGCATTTTTGGCTTTTTCGATTGCCTTTCTTCTAAAATTAGGATATTAATTTTATTGCCCTATCCAAGACCTATGATAACTGATTTTTTTAGATAAGGGGTGCTGGGAATTAAAATTTAAATATCTTGCTGAAGTTTCTTTTTGTACCATTCCGTTTCTATTTTTTTGTTTTTATTGTGTAACGTTAGATCAGGAAGTTAATTTTGTTGTGTTTTCCTTCCATTCTAAACCAATTTATTGTGGCTGTTTTGAGGAGGTTGTCTACTTGTCTTGTGGAGCGGATGTTATGCAGTCGTCCACATACCGGAAGAAAAATGGTAGGTGAAATCTAGTTTTGTTTTTGATTGTTTCCTCAAGATCTTCAAGGACTAGCTGTTACTACACTTGAGATAGAGGACCCCAAGCCATCCGTCGATTTGTTTGTAATACTTGCCGTTATATAAAAATGGTCGAATTTTTTTTTCGACAGCTTCTAAGAAGTCTTCTAGGGGAATATCTGTGTGTAAATTTGATCCCCTTTTTTTTTAATAATGTCTTTGGTCAGGTTTATGGGATATTTGTGTAAAGTGAAACCACATCTAAGGATATAAGTAAATGATTTTCTGGTAGACTAATTGATTTAATTTTTCTTTAAAATGCCATGAGTCTTTTATTTAATATTGATTTTGGTTTATTACATTATTAAGAATATTTTTAAGATATTTTGAAAGTTTTTCAAAAAGGTGATTGTGTACATGATACGATTGGTCTAAGGGTATTCCGTTTTTATGTGTTTGGGTAAACCTATATTCTAGTTAAATATATATATATATATATATATATATATATATATATATATATATATATATATATATATATATATATATATATATATATATATATATAATATTGTAACATAAACATACAACAGAAATTCATAAAAACCATTTTACGCTTTTCAGAGATACATTTGCTGACAAAAGTCAGCTGTCACTCATTTAAAACAATTCACTTATACATTTACATACACAGGACCAATATTTAAATAGTTTAAGTATATGAAAGGTGATGAAGGTTATTTATGCCAAAACGTAAAAAACAAGATAAAATTTATAAAAATTCAGATACAATACAAAAAGACCATAGAAAATGAAAATCCAACTTCAGAATTGGTGTGTTACAGGACGTTTTTTTCTAACCTTAGGGAAATCATTACTTTTAAAAAATTAACGCGACTTACGCTAAACATATACGCTTAACACATAGCGACTCCTTAATTGCTGATTACAAATCCGAAGCCAGATTTTTAAAATTAAAGATGACGGGTCCAATATGGCAGACCAAATATCCAAAACTCTTTCGATTTACGCTAGATCTGTCACTTAAGGGATTTGAGGGTTGATCATTTTGAATTCATGGTCATATTTGCAAAAATAAAAATGTCAAAACCTTGCTAACCATTTTGAATTTTGCAAATTTGACCACGGGTTCAAGATCAGCGAACCTTGGAGCCCCTATCCGCCGAATCTAACGTAATTTGAAAGAGTTCTGGATATTGGATCAGCCATCTTAAATTTAGCAAATCTGAATCTGTATTCGTGCTTGGCAACACCTAATACCCCGTTACACCAAACTTGGTGTTAATAAGTAAATTTTCTGATTTCTTTAAGATTAAAAAAAAACGTGTCCCACATAAATTCTGGAGGTAAATTTTACTTATCGAAAATAAAAAAGAAACATATTCTGTATTTTTGTTGGTATTTTTTAGTAAGCGATTATTGTTGTGAGCTGGTTTTTTAGGGTTACGAAGTTTCCAAAATGTGTGCTTAATTTTGACACCAAATTCGTTTTCTGGAGGAAAAAAAAATCGAAGTACGTATATTATCGCATGTAAAGTATAGACCACTTTTTTTGTGTGCCTGTTTTATTAACCAGTTAAAGCGTATATTCGCTCTTTAAAATTAATGTAAACAATGTTTTAAAAAATTTACCTCAGAAACTTTTTACAAACCATACGACGACAATATTCTTAAAAGTACTCATAAACGTATCTAATATTTCAAAGAATAAACGACCGACAAATATTAAATTTATTTACAAGCGTGGTCTTTCCCCAAAGATTATTCCACAATCCTCGTGATTTGCATACAAATTTATTCATTTATTATTTTCACGGACTTTTATTTTTCATATAACAGAATAAATTGCACACTCAAAAGGAGTTGGTCCAAATCCTTTGAGCTCCTCTGAAGCAAATAATGTATGCAGCGAAGAGCGCCAGCGAAAACACTGAATTTGAGATTCTGCCTTTGCCTTCAGATGTTGTATTTCTGTCGTGCGAAAACAATGGGTTTTATAAATCCGCATATTACGAACAATTTATAAATATGCGGGTTTAAATAAATTCATTTTTTAATAAAATTTTCGGCTTAATTATTAAAATTTATCGAAATAAAATCGTGTAACATGAAAGGTATTTGGGTTTTATAATCTATAATAAGTTGATATGTTAAAAAATATTATTTTTTGCGCAATTAAGTTATTAAAATCATTATTTTGTTAGTAGCTAAAACCTTTAGCATTTATATTAATTAGTTAACTGCCTATTGAAGTTTTACAAGATCTTTGCGTTTAACGTTCAAAGACTAGTTTGTTTTTAAGAATTTAATTTTTATTAAATTGTGTTAGAAGTAAGACTACTTTCCACACGTCGTTGTCGTGGTTGGGTCCAGTAGGATTTTTTTGGAACATGCGCTAGAGTTGCTAGTTATCGGCATTTTTTTTGGCTAGCGTATGGAACGGGATCCGAAGCTAAGATGAAGGCTTAACTCGAGGTGTTAGCATACCGTGCTGCTGAGTGAATGATATCATGTGTCTTAAACAGGTGTCTCCAACGGTGCCTCTGAGATACAGGGCGACCTCTCAGAGTAACTAGCCTTACTACGGTAATGCGGGGCTCTGCCGTGGAGGACTATTACTTTCCTAGCTCCAAACAGAAAGCGGACAGAACTGCTTTCATAGGAAAAAAGTGACAAAGGTGCGCTGACCGAAAAGGATTAATCCGTTTCGTGAGGTACCACCCAAGGTCACAAGCAGACAAAGGTGCGCCGACCGAAACGGGTGAATCCGTAATCCATCCCGAACACTCAGGTGCTTAGGAAGGAATCCCTGAAACCAAACAGAAGGCGGACAGAACCGCCTTTATAGGGAAAAGGGTTCCCTGGCTTTAAACAGAAAGCGGATAGGACCATTTTCATAAGGTAAGGCAGGAGATGCGGCCTCAGAAGGAACATCTGGTTCCTGTAACAAGGACCTGGTAGCTATCCACGTCACTAGACCAGGAGAGGAGGGCATGACGGATATAATTGTCTGCTCGTCATACTCTCCAAGAGATAGGGACACCAGAATACATCAGAACACATATTGTGCTCGTGTCCGGTAGCGACACGAGTAAGAGGAGATGTAAGAACTCTCTTCCAATCTCATTTTGAATTCATTAGAAGTCTGATCCTATTGGAAGCAATATAAAAAAACAAAATTGTTTACCCTAGAAAAATTACCATATTGTCACAGAGTTGTAAGTAAAAAATGTGACTGCTTAAAAGTATTACTAATTAAATTTTGTAATGTTTTAGTCCTCAAAAATTCACCCCTTACAATATTACAATGGATTACACGGATTTTTTAAAAAAATGCATTAAATCGCTTTTAACATGTTTTTTTAAGCAAAGCTCCTTTAGTTTTGTGATACAAAGTTTTTTAAAAACCATTTTCCTGGTTTTTATAGGAGCTATAAGGTCTTATATATTAAAACTGTTTAAAATCCTTACCTTTTTTAAAAAGTGAGTTTAAAGGGCTAAAACAAGGTAGTGCTTGTCGATACACAAGCGTTTTAATTAAACGTTTATATCCTTATTTAATTTTTGTTATAAAGTAAATTAACAAAATAAAAAAGCAACATATTTGTAATTCAAAAAGCTACAATTTGAAACCTTAATAATTTAAACGTATCTCCCTTTGTTTTCAAGTTATTATCAAGAAAACGTCATTTTTTATTAAAATTCTGAAACTTGAGTTTCACTCTCAGCTCCATTTTTTTCAAAACTAAGCAATTTAAATCGGTTAAAATTTTAAAATGTATTTATGATACATGGATGAAGAAAATTGAAAAAGGGCTACGAATCAATTTAATTAGAGTGGTAACTAGAGGGTGTTTTCGAAGATTATGGCACTCAAAAAATTTTGGTCTAACTTTATTTTAATCATAACTTAATTAACTTTTATAATACATATCTTTTTTTTAAAGAAGGTCTTTGAAAATTCTTTAAAAAAGTTTTTACTAGTTTTCCTTAAAAAATGCGTCGATTTTGCGATAATTGCCTTTAAAACTGTAAAATTTTGTGTTTGATAAATAACAGCTAACCTTTAACAAACCACAATTTGGATTGTATTGGTCCTACATGTTGAAGTACGGTGATCTTTGCCAAGGGTTTTAAAATGCCTTCTTAAAAAGTATTACTAGTTTTCCTTGAAAAATGCGTAGATTTTGCGATAATTGCCTTTAAAACTGTAAAATTTTGTGTTTGATGAATAACAGCTAACCTTTAACAAACCACAATTTGGTTTGTATTGGTCCCACATGTTGAAGTACGGTGATCTTTGCCCAAGGGTCAAGTGTTAGTGTAAGATTTACTTTATAAAATAGAAGAATAGAATGACTTTCACAAGACTTTTTAATAACTTAATGACAACATCAAAATCAATATGACATTTAAAAAACAGGTTATAAACAATACTACAATGTATAATATAAAGTGTCCCAACTTTAACACCTTCCCTCATTGAGTATTGGTTAACTTGTAAGACCCATCAATCTTCTCAACTGTGTTACTCTTGGTCTAAAAATATTCTTCCGGTAGAGTGTCCAAAATTTTGCAAACTATTAATAGTTCTGGTAACTCGCAGCTTAATCTGTAACTGATTCCATAGATTTTTTTAGTTTTGAGATGTGCGTCGCAATGTCATCATTAACTTCTTGTCTATAGCTAAAGAATTCCATACATAAATTATATATATGTCTTTTCTTCTTGGCACCATCATACATTCTATGTAATTCTAACCACATATCTCTAGCTGAAATAAATGTCATAACCTTCTGTAAAGTTTCTTAAGTCATGTTTACAGTAAGTAATATTAAAGCACTGTTTTCTGCTTGCTTATAAAATTTCAGGTCTTTTTCATACTTTGTTTGGGTTTTCTTGCTAACAGTAGCCTTCTTCAGCAACAGGTATCACGGGTTTTTGTAATTTACTTTCTAATACATCATTTACTCCAGGTATACTTCTAAGCAGAATAGAAAACTTGAACTTCCATGCAGACCAGTTTGTTTTACACTCAAGCAGTTCAATATTGATCTTACTGGCATCCATTGCTTTTTCTAACTGTATAAAATTTGTAAAACTTCTTTGTAAAAAGGTTCAATAAGACTCAACAAAAGATTTTTTTAAAAACACAAATTTCTTGATTAAAGGGAACTCCGCTCTGGTACCATGTTGAAGTACGGTGATCTTTGCCCAAGGGTCAAGTGTTAGTGTAAGATTTACTTAATAAAATAGAAGAATAGAATGACTGATCAAAATCAATATAAAATTTCAAAAATAGGTTATAAACAATACTCCAATGTATAATATAAAGTGTCCCAACTTTAACACCACAGCACCTACAGAAAAACAGTTTATACGTTTTCTCAAAAACTACAATTTTGTTATTTACAGTTTTTTAATAAAATGCATACTTATCGAGTTATTTGTAAAAAGCCGATTAAAAACGTTGATTTTATCGACAAAGAACTCCGACTTTCGATGGCAAATAACTCGAAAAGTATACATTTTACAAAAAATAAATGCCTAGAACACTTTTGCTAAGAAATCACTTTTCTATCTATTCCTGTGGTCAAAGTTTAAAAAAAAATTCCACCTCCGAGATGGTTTGGCAACCACCCCAAGGTAAAGGCGCCCTTCGACAAGATATACATTTTGATCCTTGGACTATTCCCTACCTACGGTCAAAATTTTAAGTCATTCTATGCATTTTGAAAAAATTGCTAGGCAAATTGGTTCATTTTCTGTACTAAAAGTACAAATAGACGTTAAACTAGACATAATATACGACCAGATTCAAATAAAGATATTTCCACCAAAGACATTAAATAAAACTAATTTCTTTGTCTAGTTAGTAGTTGCACACTTTTGCTGTAATATTTAAATTGCTTTAAAATTAAACAAAAAAATAAACTTCGACTTCTGTTTAAAACAAAGCGGACTTTGCGTTAATTAAATTTCCTGTTCGCCTTTTTTGTTTGTAAAATTTAGAGAATGCAAATAATGGCGTGGTAGCAGTGGCGTAATTACGTACATACAAATGAAAATTAATTAAATGTGGGAATATTGAAAAGTATGTCATCTTATTAATTCATTAAAATATCTGTATGATATTTATTATATTTTTTAAGCAAGTAATGATAATGGTGTTTAAGAAAACCTGGTACATTGCTTAATGAAAGATTTCTTGACCAAAAGTTTTATACAAGAATTTCGGACTTCCATTGTCTTTATTTTAATTATTCACACAACATTTGGGGCAGTTTTATCACTCTTTCTTTCCCTCTCTCTCAATTTTTAACTATAGAATTATTTTATTTCTAAAGTTGCTAATCTTATATACATGGGTAGAGCATTTACTCGTGACGGGGTTGGTGAGGTCAAGCGTGGGGTTGTTCACTCAGGACGCCAGCATTGGTGCGCTTTTAGAATGGATTCCAAAAATTGGGTATTTTCACGCCAAGTATTCTCAAAATATTATTATTGTCCTCAATAAAAACAGCTTCCCTAAACTGCACTTTTTCCAATCGGCTTCCTTGTGAACAACCCGTGCTTCTGACCACTTAATGACATGTTGTTTGCAGCAAACATGGGCAGAGATCCCTGATTTAGATGTTTGGCCCATCTGTGTGTGTTGTTTATGTTTTGTTAATTTTACATTTAAAGGATATTTTGTTTCTTCGATGTACGGTCCGCCACATTTACATGATAGCTGGTGAGACACTCTTTCTTCTGTTTAGCTGAATTGGGTTTTGTTTTTTTTAAGCTTTTTGAATTTTTAATAATAAAACATTCTTTAATTATGTCACACAAAAACTACTATTTCTTGGTGGTTTTATTATAAATAATTATCGTAATTATAGATTCTTCTTCTTGCTGTGCCATACTCTATTTAGGGTGTAGGCGCCCTCTCGCATATATCTGTGTAGCGTACCTAGACACAGATATGGGGACACGTGCCTTCCGAAGCACATGTGAGAGGGTTTACTAGACAGAAATACTACACAGTGGTTTGCCATTGCCTTCTGTGAGGTGACGAGCTATGAAAAAGTCCAATGGATAATGCGGGACTCGAACCCGGGTCATCAACGGTGAGATGCTGGTACGCTGTCACGACACCAGCTCGCCACATAATTATAGATTAATAAAAATAGTATTTAAAAAAAGACATCAAAAGCAATCTACAATTTCTTGGTCTATAGCTTTATTTATGATCTCCCCCTAGATTTCAAGATTGCTTGCTTATTTAGAATATGTCCCTATGCACTTTTTACAAAAACTGTAATATTCAATACCAAATTTTCTACACCCACAGTTTGCTTGACAACCTCTTAAACATTTACGAACTATCTAGCGGGCAAGTAGAAACAGACTTAGAGCCATTTTTTGTAAACTTTTATTTTCTACGAAAAAAACAATCGAACGATTATGATTAAAATTGATCTTTGCCAAATTTTAATAAGTATACTATTGGCAATTACATTTTTTTAAAGAGCAATGCCTACTTGCCAAGTTGTGGTCAGAGATTAAAAAATAATAACAATAAGATTATTGGTTTTTTAAATTAAATTTTGCAATATATTTTTTTATTTTCGAAAAATTTATTTGCCGTCTTTAAAAACACATACACAGTTTTTCCTTATTAACTTTAATTAATTTTTACTGTTTTTCTAGTTGTTGAAGGTAGAAAAAAATGATGATGTGATGGCGGAATTCTGATCCCGGATTCGTGATGAGAATTACTACAAAAACAATATGTCTCATAAAAAGTATAAGCAACTTTTTTTTGTGTAACTGTGTCATTTATCGTTATAACGAAAATAGCTAATTTAAAAAAATATATATTTAAAATTATTCGTTAAGAAATGTATTTTTTCTTTAATTATAAACAACGAAAAGGCATTTAAAGAATATTTTAAATTAAAAAATTTTATAAGTTGACTAAACTGTCGTAATTTTACTTAGTAAAGTAGCATTTAGTAAACCCTTTTTCTTTATGTATAAAAATTTAGAAATAATAATCTGATTAGCTTTTGGAAAGTTGACAAACCCTTTCTTCAACACTTTTTTTAAATCTAGTTTGCTTTAATTTGATTTTATTTGTCGTTTTTATTAATATATTATTATGCTTATACATTCAACTATTGATGGTCAATCGTCAAACATCAGTTAGATTTAAAGGATATATAGAATCTTGATAAAACGTCTACAAAATTTCCCAAATAACACAATTTTTTAACAAATATACCTTCGAAATAAAGACAATTTTTAAATATAAAAATATATAAATTTAAAAATATAAATAATTTAATGGGGCACCACTGAACTATCATGTTTTCAGCTATTTACAGTAAGCTCTTTTTTAATTAAGCGAGAAAACAAGTTTATGAAGTCAGCTAAAATCAAAACATTTTTATTGAAATACAAATAAAATAAATATCCTTAAGGCCATATATAAATCTGTTTATTCATTTTATTGCATTGACTTTTTTTAAAAAAAATATTATTATTTTTATTGTTGTGTAATGTTATATATTTGTTTTATTGTTTTAAAATTAAAAGCCATTAAATCATTTAAGCACGTTCGGGTATTTTTTCCTTTTTATTATTTGACCTTATACCGGAAAACTTTTGTTTAATGTTTTTTATTTCATACTGTACCTTAATATGCCACATTACGTAGTCAGGTTGAGTTTATGAAATGATACATTACCTCACTAGGCCGGTAAAGTAACTTTACCAGACTGAAACTAAAATTAAGTATTTTTACTCTAAACAATTGTTATTATGCAAATTACAATGAAATTACTTATAAAGTTAACAGAAATACTGCAGATTGAATAATTAAAAATATTTACAGGGGCAGGTATAGTCTGTCTCAAAGTATATCGTTATGATTTTGATGGACCATACCCCAATAAACCTTAACAATTTTTTACCTATTGTCATTGGAACCCATTTGTTCATAAAGGGGGGGGAAAAAGGGGGAATTTCAGATATTAACCATTGGATATAAATATTTTGGCATTTTTTAGTGGAGTGTTAATAGCCGTTTTTACTGTGCGTTTTGAAAAGTTGTTTTACGAAATATAACTATGTCGCGTCGAAATCATTTGTCATTAGATGCAAAACAGGTTGTGAAACTGAAAACTTAATCAGTAGAGGTCAATTAAAAAGAAGCTTTATAAGAAACCGTCTACTACAAAAACTCCAATATCGTCGATGGGATATTATTATTAGTGAAGAATTGAACAAAAGAATAAAACGTAGTGATTTTTAATCTTACCGTATAGACAATAGTGATCAGGACCTAATAAGAAGGAAAATTTATTGGCTTTATGAAAGCGAAGTTATTTCTACCTTGGATGAACTGAAAAAGAAGCTAGACGAAGACAAAACCAATATAAATATTAGCCGTGCCACCCTCCATGGAGTTGTTTGTAAAATGGGATTTAAATATCGCAAAATAGACAAATGACAAGTAGTAATGGAATCGCACAGAATACGCACTTGGAGATTTAATTACCTTCAAGAAATTAAAAGATATAGGTTAGAAAACAGATCCATAATTTACCTTGATGAAACATGGTTCGATACACAGGACACAGTCAAAACTGTCAGACGAAAGCACCTTCAAATAAAGAAAAACGCATTACCATAATACACGCTGGTTCAGAAGACGGATTTGTCCCAAACTGCTTGCTGTATGCAAAGAATATTAAGGATTTTAGCTTGGATTATCATGACGATACAAGTGCAGAATTTTTGAAAAACTGGTTTCAAACTAATCTTTTAAAAAATATTCCAAGCAACAGTGTTATTGTCATGGATAACGCAAGCTACCACAGCCGTCTGCTACACAAAGCACCAGCTTCAATTTCTAGTTCAAAAACTGAAACCCAGGAATATTTTTTGTTAGAAAATGATATTTATTTTAAATTCAGTTACAAAAAAAAGCATCTTTTGGAAGTCCTTAATTTATATGCAATTAAAAATCAATATGTATATGATAATTTTGCTGAACAGGCTGGGCATACTGTCTTACGGCTTTCTCCGTATCACTGTATGCTTAACCCTATAGAGCATTTGTGAAACCAAGTAAAATCAAAGATCAGAGCGGAAAATGTTATATCTACTTTAAGTCCCAGTGTTATAAATTTTATAAAAAATGTAATTACTAACATACCAGTTGAGAGCTGGAAAAACTCACTACAGCACATTATAAAAATTGAGGACTCTTACATTTCTATCCATAACAACATAAATCCTATTGTAATTAATCGCAATGATGACTCTGATAGTGAAACAGAATTAGATTTAGATATTTAGATTAAATATGTAATTATGTATAGATAATGCAGTTATAAATTTATTAAAACTTTGCATATATTTAATTTTTTAATGTAATTTTAAGATTATACTTACCTAAATGAACAATAAATTATAAATATTTATATTATTAAAGTCCGTCCCCAATGTTCTGTCCTTTAATACCGATCCGCAATTTTATTGCTGTCGGCAGGTATAATCCATAAATGAAGGCAAGAGCTAGCACGTTATACTTTGAGACAGACTATACTTTTTGTGATTTAATACTATTGGCTACCAAACAGGTTGAAGCTTGGCTTTGCTAGTGAAGAACCTGCACAAACGTTTCCCCACCTTAGATCACAGTATGAAGTAAAACGTTGTGCGATACACGGTCGTGAAATGTCGCCTTGTCCGTAAACATCTAGACTTGTACTTTAATTACTTTAATAGACCATTTCCCGGCCGTGTAACATAAATTACTATTTATTGCTTAAAAAAAGCACGAAAAATATAGTTTTGCCATCATTTGTGTGGTCAATTTTATGACTTATAATAACAAAAAATGTAAGTTTTACTAGACCAATGTTTCTTAAAATCTCTTGTCATCATTTCTTGTCATATTGTGTCGTTTTATAAGAACAATCAAATTAAAATATAAAAAGAAGTGTGAAAACGTAAAAGATAAAAGCATAAATAAAGTTGTTCCTGCACACAATTACCTTCTAGACTTTTTAGAGCCTCTGTCAGCTATAGGATCCCTAATATTTGCGATTGGTATGTTTATTATACAGACAGGTCCACTGTAGTAAAAACATAGCAAACACTTAGGCGAATTGACTTACATTCGCCTGACTCAAGCTAGCGAAACAAGACTCGCAAAAACGATGCGATAAATGTGAAATGTTTTGAAGATTCAATTTCGAATTTAAATCTTATTTGGTTTCTTGTAGCCGTAGTCATTGCAAATACTTGGTAAGTTCTCTTCAAAACTTGTTTCTTCACTAAAAATAAATAATAATGGACTTTACGAACTTCGTGAAAAGGTTCAAAAAAATGGTTTTCCAAGGAAAATTATATCGAAAATTTTATGAATCTTTCCCGAAGCTTTTTAAAACAGACCACCTATACATGTCTGAAAACAATTTTAGAATTACCAAAATTTTGAGACCCACGGGTGTTTTCCCCCAAAAAAAGTTGAAAGAGTCCTTAAAAAAATGGTTTCCGATCCTAAGAAAAAAAAAACCAGAAATTTTCCCAAGACCAATTTCGATTTTTGGGTTTTCAATTAATAATGGAAAGGACAAATACAGATGAAATCTTTTTACATCGATTGTTTTTTTCCCATAAATCACTTTTCCATTATTAAACGACATAATCCAACTTAAGTTCGATTTGGTCTCAAAACCCCAAATATTTTGAGGTTCAATATCCTCAAAAAATGAATGTTTTGGCTGATACGGTGGGGGGAAAACCTTATTGAAAAATTTTTTGAAGGCAATTAAACTGGCAATTTTTTGGATCTGTTACAACAACAAATTGTACCACAATTCCCCTTTTAAAATAAGATTTGGAATATCGTTTTCAGCAACATGGGGGTTTTCCCTGTGGACGTATTGTTCAAGGATATTTAAACAAACGTTTCCTAACCGTTTAATTAGTGGACGTGGAACCATTTTTTTGGGCCCCCAGGTCACCCCACCTTACTCTTAATGATTCTTTTTTTTGGGTTATTTAAAAAAAGGTTTATGGTTGAAGGGCAATAATTTGGAAAAACTTCGAATAAAAATCGAAACTTTTCAAACTATCACCCTAATATGCTAAAAAATTGACGGGTTTTTTTGATCGTTTGGGATATTGCCTTGCGCAAGAAGAAGGTTTGTTTGAATATTTTTTAATTTATTTTAGAGTATTTTTTATGTTTTTTAAATTTTTTATTTTTCATTGCTACACCTAAATTTTAGAAATAGGTTTTTGGGGGTTTGAGAACTTCTTTTATTTTTTTTTTGGTAATTTGAACTGATAAATAAAGCTGTTGGATAATTCCCCTTTATAAATAACGGTATTAGGTATCCATTTCAGTTAAAACCCATAAATTTTTTTTGTAATGTTCAAGCGCGTTAAACCCCACAACACCCGTCCCCAAAACTTTTTAAAAACTAA
>JAHBCN010020580.1:0-14969 GCA_019359885.1 Listronotus oregonensis
AAGCTTCAGGATGTGGGAGAAATAACGGTGCAAGGAGATAATTTTGAAGAAAGGGTGAAAAAATTTAAATAAAGATCCAGAAACAACCAAAAATAAGGGCTTTTGAAATTTTGGGAAAAAATAAAAGGTTGCTTTAACTAACGAGGCAACCATGACCATCCGATATGCCCCATTAGGGTAAATTATTTAATATCAATCCTTTACTTTAGTAAAGAAAAAATGGATTTTATAAATAAATAATTATTTCGCCGACTTTTTAACTAGAAAATATTTTGAAAAAAGTAAAGAGTCTATAACAAAAAAGAATTATTTTTTTGTGAAGGACCACTAAACATACGAATTTATGACTATATTTCTTTGCATGCTGTAGAAAGGCAAGCCCCAGGATGGAATTCCACCGTTTAAAAGATAAGTTCGATGGGATCAGAAACAATGAACATCATTAGAAATAAATTTACGCAATGTTTGCTGCAAGTATTTAAAATAAACTTTATTTTATTAAATAAATTTAAAAAATGTATACATATTTTTTTACAGGGGAACAGTTACATTAATTTTAAAACAAATTTGGTCTTGATGGTGTAAATTTCAAAAGCGTCCCATTTAGAGGTTAAAAACTGCAGTTCATTTCTGTTTCGCTGAAAGTTTTTTGTAATAAATTCGTTTACTATCTTTTTTCTCCCATAATTATGTGTATTATTTATTGCTTTGTAAATAAGCCAAACGTATGGTTTTGCAGTTACTTACTGTATTTATGAAAAACACCAAACAAATATTGAACTTATATACGATATTTCATGGAATAACGAAACATTGAGAAAAGAAAATACATTTTTGTATAAACAAGATGTATAAAACCACTTTGTACGCGTTTAATTATTTTGGATATTTTTGGTCTCTCCTAAATGAACTTCATGGGCCTAATTGCACCATTTTTTGAATAAACTTGACTTTGTTAAGTCGACTTAAAAGTAAAGCCAAGCTTGACTTTTGTTCGGGATGCAACTTAGTTAAACTTAGTAAGTGATAATGCTGGCACCACCGCATATGATAAGTTACGGCTATGGTATTTTCTGCTTCTTTAGTGTTCAAAAATCCAGTAAAACCTTATATATCATCCATATAAATAATTTGATTAAAGAAATTACAAAAAAAAGAACGTTAACTAACAAATAAAATCACCAAAAAAGAGAGAACATGCGAAAAGAAAACGTTTGTTGCTAGCAAGTTATAAGATGACACGGTACAAGAATATTATAAAAAATAAAGCAATTTATAGACCGTCTTCTTTTTAGCCCGAAAATCGGAAAGAGTTTAAAATAACTGCAAATCGTTATATACGTGCTATATTCCAGGTATTAACTGCAAATTGTTATACATGTATTATATTCCAGGTATTTCTTTCTGGTTTCTATAAGGCTTAACACTGTTGGCTTTAAAAAATGAAATATTTCTTAAAAATGTTGTATTCTGATAACTACTTGTTTCATTATGCCGACTAAAACAAACATTTTCTAAAAAATCGGGGATTTCAATGGTCTTTTATCATGAGAAACACAAAAAAAACAAAAACATTGAGACAAGAATATCGTTTAGTCTAGATATTTTTAGGCTGAGATAAAGCGAATCTTGAATCCGCCGATAACGCTGGTCCAATCGAATTTTTATTTAAGCTTAGCTTACCTTAAGAAAATTAAAAATTTTATTGGTGCAATCGGATCATGATGAATTAAATATTTTATTAGAAAACAATTCTGAACGTGCTCTAAAGAGCGCTTGAATCGTACTGCATCAATATTGCCTAACTTTAAATTTAAAAATGTAAACAGCATTGAATTTATATGAATTAGCTACGACAACCCTTTTTTCCAAGTCATGACGTCATTGATGACGTAAGTACAAACCCTCGTGAAACGTTCTTTACATAATTATAGTCCCGGAAATGAAGCTAAAAAATGTCAAAACCTCGCAATTTTTTCGTCCTGCATGGATTTGCATAAAAAATTAGAATTAGGCGCTTCTAACCCTTTACTTTTAATTCAATTTCATGGTGATGTGCGCTGTTTGTTTTTTAAGGGTGAAAACTACCCCTAATTGTCAAAACTTATAGAATAACAGTTTAAACCTTAAGATGGGTAAAAGTTGGTTTGGATTAGTTGATTAATGATTGTTTTATGCTTTGAAATACAATTTTAAAATATTTCAACCCTTAAAAATTAACCCTTGTTAAAGCTTAAAGTAAAAAACAAAATTCTCAAAAAAAATAATTGCAAATACAATTAAAAAATGATTTAGTTGACCATCCTACAAGATACTCATTTCATGTTTTTGTAGAAAATTATTTTGTAGCAAAAATAACATTATAAATGTTTAAAGAGATGCAAGTGATGGATTTACATTTTTTTTTTTTAAATCTTGGGACAGTCCATGAAGACTGATGCCTAAGCACTAACGTACCGTGGGTGTCTTATGTGTGGTAAGAGGGAGCCTGTTCACACGGGACTTAAATATTTGGAGAATGGAAGGAGAAGGAAAAACTTCTGCGAGCAGCAGGTTCCATAGTAGAGCTACAAATTCCCTACAGCCCGATGGTAGGCAAGAAGAGGAAGCCTTTCTGTGAGCGTGGGATCATTAATAAGATGAACGGCTCTTTTTTGAATAGAGTCCAGAATGCTAAGTGTCGTAGGGGACGCCATTCCTTAGATATGAGAACAATATTCTAAAGAGGGTCTGATTTGGGGTACATACAGAGTATACAGATGGGAAGAAGAGAAATACTTTCGAGGCTATGAATATAATGTGTTTATGCCAGTTAAGGTTATTGTCACAAGTAAGGCCGACAAAATTAAACGACTTTTTGTCCTGCAGAACTTGGCTGCTCATTTGTAACGGATGAGCATTGGCAGACTTCTTTCACGACAGCGAACATGACTGTGTTTTCGAGGCATTTGACTGAACAAGATTTTTGACGCCCCAATCCAAGATAAGTTTGGGGTCTTGTAAAAGAGATATCTGCATTGACCTGCCCTTGGTTTCCACATCAGAATTACATGATGGCTAAAGAAATTGGATATTAGAGTGGAGGGTACTATCGTCAGCAAAACTATGAATTGAATTGATTGTGAAAGATAGAAGATTGTTAATGTGTAGCAGAAACAGCTGGAAGAATGACCACCTACAGTAGTTGATATACGTCGATTGGAAAGAAAACTGAAGAGCCATGCAGTATACGCAGTATTCAACAACCAAAAGATCATAAATAAAAAAATTATTTGATTTGTGGTAAATCAAAAATATTAAAGAAAAAAACCTTTATTTTCAATATGCTATATTGAAATACAGGTTCTAAAATTAAAGAAAAAATATTTGATGCTGCTAAGAGAAAACGTTGAAATGCATGGCCGATTACAGTTTTATACAGATTTATTTGCTGTTAAAATTGGAATTTGAAACTGGTAAAGTTTAAGTAGAAGAAGTCTGCTAAGAAAAAGGATTTTATATAGTAAACTCTCTCCTAAAGATTACGTGAACTTTGTTATTTGTATTCTTGGAAGTATAAAAAATGGTATGTAGGCTATTAATAATAATTAAAAATGAGGTGTTAAAATGGGAATAAAAGTTTGAAGAAGCAACGTAATTTTTAAAGGCATAGATATGAAAATTGATAATTATGCTTCTAACTACCCAGAAAAATAGAATTGGAACATTTTCTAAGGATAGCTATAAGAAGAAGTTAATAAAAGTTTATTTGTGTAAAAAATTCGTACGCCGCGGAGTGCGGCTATTAAGTATGGGCTACCCGAACGGCCAGACACGTTAGGGCAGACATTGTTGTCGCACGTATCGAATTTGGATGAACGTATCCAAAAATATTTTCAATGCAATATCCCGCAAGAACGGGGAAGAACAGTAGGTTGCGCAGGCGAAAAGCTTGTTTATAATTTTAAAATATGCTGGTGACAATCCAGAAAATTTAAATTTCCTAAAAAAATCAAAAACGTTAAAAAAATAAAACTTGTACCACATTTTTTTCTTATAGTAATTATTTTTATTTTGAACTTTTTCTTAATATAAAATAGTTATTTACATTACAAGATGCGAAAGTTTACTTTTTGGTGTGAGGTGGTTTTTAAATGGCCGAGGCGAAGCCGAGGCTATTTAAAACCTCCGAACACTGAAAGGCCTTTCGCTGTAATGTATTATATTTTCTGCTACTGTTCTATGTATCGCATAATTATAATCATTAACATCATGTTTTAATAGAAATATCAGAGATTTTGAAATTTTACCTGTTAAAATTAATCCATAGCAACACATTTATTGTTGACATTGTCTGTCATCAGCACTTGTCAGATTTTGAATTATTGTTAATTTAGTATAAATCCATTCCCATTTTAAAATGTTAAATGAATATGAAAATGGCATCCAAAAGGCAGCTGACCTTGCGTGTGCCTCACTTCTGCCAGACAAATCTAAAGAGAGGTACCATCAAACATATAAATCGTTTTCTGAATGGCTTGCTACAAAAATGTGGGGCGGATTGACGAGAATGTGATGTTGGCGTATTTTCAAGAAAAATCCGAGTCTTTATCACCACCAACCCTCTGGTCTGTATATTCCATGCTCAAGTTAACAATTTCCGTAAACAAAAATCAAGATATTTCTGAGTTCAAGAAACTAGTTGCTTTTATTAAAAGGAAAAACGATGGTTATGAGGCAAAAAGTCAAAAAATTTTAAAAAGAAGAAATCATAAAGTTTTTACTTAACGCGCCTGATCAAAGTTACTTAGCAATGAAAGTAATAGCCATTATGGGAGTGGCTTGGGCATGCCGGACAGACGAAATATACAGAATGAAGCTAAGTGATGTAGAAATAAGAAATGACGTGGCTTTAGTAAAAATAGTGGAGTCTAAAAATAAAGTTAAAAGAAACTTTGTAGTAACCAACGATGAAGGCTTAGTTCCTTATGTCAGATTTCTACAGGAATATATTAAGCTGAGACCAAGGAATGCTCTGATGAGCGTTTATTGTATCGTTATGAAAGAGGTAAATGCTTAATCAAGTAATTGAAAGCACACTATTTCAAATGTACCTAAAGAAATTGCGAAGTTTTTGAAGCTTGAAGACATCAGTAGATACACTGGCCATTCTTTAGAAGAACGTCAACTACGTTCCTTGCCAATGCTTCGGATGTCGATATTTTGGACTTAAAAAGGCATGGAGGTTGGAAGTCTTCTTCTGTTGCGGAGGGATATATTGCTGAATCCTATAGTAATAAGGTGGAAATTTCAAATAAGATTTTACACGAAATTCCTACCAATATTTCCTCTAATGAAGTAACAGTGAAAAATATGAATATTAACGTAGTTAAAGGTGATAACGATACCCCAACAACAAATTTAAAAACTGTTAATTCAAGTATTATTCCTCCAATTTCTTTTGCTAATTGCTCAAATTGCACAATTACTTTTTGTTAATACCTAACCTAGTTTTTAAAATATTTTGTCATAAATTAGTTAATTTTATAAATAAATCCCAATATTTCCCACAAGCATATTTTCTTTTTTACTCTTACTTTTTTGTCCAGGCGCTGAAAATATTACTTTCGTAGCTAGCAACGCTTAGCAACCAGGTAACGAGGTTCTCTTTCGTTATCATTCGCGTTGCTAGGACCACAAAGTTTTCTTAATTATACAGTAGTAGAAAAAGATATTTTTAAAATACTTACGCCAGAAAAAACACTGCCACACAAATAAAGGCTACTAATTTTAATGCTGCCATTTTTGCTTAATTCTTAACACGGACAATAAGTTTATATAATTATCATGTTACCTTATTGCCTCTTTTTATATAAACCTACCTAATTAAATTTTTAATCTTTTATGTAATATTTTTGATTGCACTGGATTTATTGTAAATAGATCAAAACATGTGCCTGCTTTTAATTGTTTTTTTTTTAATCTGTTAAAATATTGCAAATTATTATATACACAATAATAAGATATATATTTAGGAAGGTAAATATTTAAAATATTTAGTGAAGTTTTATTATCTTATACATTTAAGAATTATAAGCCAATCCTTTGGTATAATTGTTTAATCAAAGTTTTTAGTTTTATTGTTATGATATTTTTGAATACGAAACCTAAAAATTAAAATGATTTTGTGGAGGTACAAAAATAGTACTTAGGCTATAAAAGATCACACAATTTTCATGAAAAATTCCTTTTTCGCATTTTGTTAAGTAATTCATTACATTACAGACCTCAAAATCATACAGTAATAGACCATTATACAGCGTAGCAACCATTACAGCATAGTAACCATTACTTTATAAAAACACAAGTTAACAAAAAAACACTTTTTTTTTTAACAGTGTGACTATAAATATTGGGCCAAGTAGGATCTTTTGGAACATGCGCTTGGTTGCCCGTTACGGCACTCTTTTGGCCCGGCGCACAGTGCGTCGTCCTGTGGACAAAAATCAATTTTGTTTAAAAAATGAACATAAAATGAATGTATACTGTTCGTTAGAGAAATGTTCAAGGATAATAAAAATAGTATATTACACACGATTTCGAAAATTACGGTACGAGCGTGAGCGAAATTCCGAAAGTGTGTAAGGGGCACCTCGAGTTGTGTACTATTCTTTTTCTACGACTTTATGTTTAGTTTTTATAAATAAAAGCAGAAGATTATGTAAACTTTAAGTAACAATACAAATAATAATACAAACATTTGCTGTCAAGGCGATGCTATTTGTTTCATAGCCAGCTTTACGAAAAATCTATTGAAATTTTTTTCAAGTTTTTGGGGGGCTCGCGGCTAATGCGATTGTGGAACTGTTACGTAATATATATATATATATATATATATATATATATATATATATATATATATATATATATATATATATATACAGGGTTGTGATATAATAACGGATAAATTCAATAAAAGGGGGGTTTTCTTTTTGGAAAAATCCCCCGGACACTTCGATTTTATTTTTGGATCGGGCATATTTTGACATCAAATGTAGATATACGGGGGTTCCAAGAAAGTTTGACAGGAAAAATATTTTTTCTTAAATGGACCCCCTGTATATTTTGCATTTTGGATTCTCCCAAAAATTCTGGACATTTTTATGTATAATGTCATATACCTATCTTTAACTGTTCACGAAATAATTACGTTTGAATAATAATTATAACACTTTATTGCAACACAAATTGATTAATTATATTCCACATTTTTGAAATTTATTTTATCAAATGCTGGAAGTGGCCCCATTAACAGCATCTCAAATCAGCATGAACCATTTATAACCAGTCATTTCAATTACCTATACACCTCTGTTTGTGAATATTTGCATAGACTTCAAATAAGTGTCAATTATTTTAAAAGTTTCAACTGTATTGTTGAAAATAATTAAAAGCGTTTAACTGAGACTCAGAGAATCAAAATAATTATGCTTGGCTTTGGGGAAAATAGAACACACAACGAAGTTTGAATTATGTTCAACAATAAATATCCGAACAGAGAACCTGTAAGTCAGTCTACAATCAGTAGAATTGAGGCTAAGTGGAGAGACTGGAACTGGTAAGGATATTGGCAGACCAAAAAAGGGCCACGTTCTAATGATAAAACTGGATATCCTGGTTTCATTACATGAAAATCCGAACCTCTCAAGTACTCAGCTCGCTTTGGATAATACGCTTCATAGATCGACTTTAAAAAAATTTTTAAAAAGGGAAAAGTGGCACCCTTATAAATGCAATTACTTCAAGAGCTGGATTTGTGAGACCATGACCGAGAACTGATAATAACCCTAGACTAGTGAAACAGTATGCTTTTTAGGGACAACTTTTGTTTAAATGGACAAGTAATAGGCATAATTTTAGGTACTGGGCACCTGAAAAACCACACTGGTTTAGGGGAAAATCATTCTCAGAATTATGAAAAGGTGAATGTATGGGCAGGGATTATTAATAACAGGTAATTGGACCATACTTCTTTGAAGGAACTTTAACGGGACAGCGTTATCATGACTTTTTTTTTGACGACTTGATTCCGCCTGGGACACTGTATCCTGATGAAAATAACCAGAGATGCCAAATCAAGAATTATGGTTTCAACAGGATGGGGCGCCTCCCATATACCCGCTATTGTTAGAAGATTCTAATGATGTTTTTCAAATCGGTGGATAGGCAGACGTGGATCAATAGGTGGCCACCTAGGTCACCCGACCTTAATCCATTGGACTACTTTCTTTGGGTTATGTCAAAAATGAAGTGTACAAAAAATAAGCCACACGCTTGATATCCCCCAAAGATCGCATTCGTAATGCAATTGGAATATTTCTCCAACACAGTTGAAAATGTACAGCAAGAGTTTATCGATCACCTGGGGTACTGCAGAGCTGTTAATGGCGCCACTTCCAGCATTTGATAAAATAAATTTCAAAAATGTGGATATAATTAATCAATTTGGTTTCAATAAAGTGTTATAATTATTATTTAAACGTAATTATTTCGTGAACAGTTGAAGATAGGTATATGACATTATACATAAAACGTGTCCAAAATTTTCCGGGAAATCAAAAATGCAAAAATATACAGTGGGTTCCATTTAAAAAAAATATTTTTCCTGTCAAACTTTTTCGACACCCTGTATATCTACATTTGATGTCAAAATATGCCGATCCAAAATAAAATTGACGTGTCCGGGGTTTTTCAAAGAAATACCTCCCCTTTTTTTGAATTTATCCTTGTTAAATCACAACCCTGTATATATATATATATATATATATATATATATATATATATATATATATATATATATATATATATATATATATATATATATATATATATATATATATATTATTAACTGCCCACGCACAGTTTGGTTTTACAGTATAGTGTTTGTAATTAAAATTTACTGATAAAGTAGACGGTGTGTAATTAGGTTCTTACTAATATAGGAGTAGAAAACATTTTTTTGCCATTTCTTATTTTTACAAATCGGAGATAAGAATAAAAGTGAAATTTTTTTATCAATTTTATTGAAAGGTTTTTTAAATTTAAAATTTAAGTTGTAGAAATTGTTATTATAGTGGTCAGGAATTAATTAATAATTTTTTTGCAATGGAAGAAAATCAAAGGGGTATGTTTGTACAATTAATACTTTTTTTAAATTTTACTTTTTATTATGAAAAAATATAAGGCTATAAATTTTGAATGGGTAACAGACGACAACCCATCTACTGACCAAAGGGAAAAACACCCCTCATTACGGTATCACAGATTTGCCGAGCTGAAATAATGTTACAAACATTTGGAAATGTATGCCCAAAAACTTGTACGGACTGTTAACAATAGTGTATTAATTTCTTAACTAATGTAGAATTACCCCTAACGACATTTTGACCGGTTTCGATCTATATCAGATCTCATCGACAAGCTAGAAAAAGGTAAAAATCTCAAAAATCCTAATACCTTATTCAGTATGCATTGAAACACATGAATGGGTAACAGACGACAACGCCATCTCGCCAAAAAGGGCGAAGAAACCCCCCCCAACCGGTGTCCAGTTTGCCATTGAAATAATGTTACAAACATTTGGAAATGTATGCCCAATATTGGGGAGGATTTTAAAATGTGTATTAATTTCTTTTTTCTTTGTAAATTCCCTAAAATTTTACCTTTCATCTATATCAGATTATCAGACGTAAAAAAAAATTCAAAAATCCTTCCTTTTCAGTATGCATTGAAACACATAATTAAAACGAAAACGCCATCTACTGACCAAAGGGCGAAGCATACTCCTCTCAACTTACGGTGCCCGATTTGCCGAGCAAAAATAATGTTACAAACATTTGGAAATGTATCCCCAAATCTTGTAGGATTTAACAATAGTGTAGTTAATTTTTAACTAACTTTGAAAAAGTTCCCCCTAACGACATCTTGTTTCAGCCGGCAAATCTGTGACACCGTAATTTGGGGGGAATTTTTCGCCCTTTGGTCAGTAGATCTTGGGGGTCTTTACCCATTCATGTGTTTCAATATACGAATAAGGTTTAGGTTTTTAAAATTTTTTTGCAGCTTGTTATGAATTTTAATGATCGAAACCGGGCACAAATGTCTTAAAAGGGGTAATCTCTACAAAATTAGAAAAATTATTTAAAATATTATAAATATATCTCCCATGAAAATTCGATATTTTCAAGTTATCCAAAAATCAAATTGATTTAAAAAAAAAGAACGCAAGCAACCTTTGAATTTTTAAACATATCATTTTTTGGGATTGTCTCCTACATATTTCTGTAAAAAACTGCTAATATCTGCTACACTTTGAGTGGTATAATTTTAAAAAAAAGACTGCACAATAATAATAATGTTGGCTTTTTATGACCATTATACCAATAGCTTTTTCTAAAATTGGGGCAATTTTAAGATATACAATAACCCAAGACTCTACATTTTGACAGGTCATTTTTTTGTTTATAAAATCGTTTACTAGTTAAGATAAATATAAAGGGTTTTGGACAAAAAAAAACCTAATTTTTTTTTTGTGATAACTTTTTATTTATGGACCAATATATTTTTGGATAGTTTTCCTGTTTGATAACTCATTCCATTCAGAAATGTTTACGCTTTTAGAATATTGCTTAAAGTAATATACAGGGCGTCTTAAAAAAGCTCCAGCGAGATTTAAAGTTTTTTTTAGGTTGAGGTGGGGGCCACCATTTCGTTTTTTTTAAAAAAATGTCAAAATATGAGTTTGGCGGCTCTTTGAACAGTGCTTTTATCAACAAGACTAAAATTCTAAAATCGGCCATAGAAAAAAAAAATTTTATAAGAAAACAAAAAATTCCCTTTTTAAGGTATAAAAACGTCGAATCCCCTCGCCTTTGCAACCCGATCCATATTTAGCTATAAAAAATTTAAACTAAGAAAAACGATACCAAATTCGATTTTTAGTTGAAAAGTACGTGTTTATTTAGAATTCTGTGGATTCCCCCCTTTCTTTGGTTTTTTTGTAACTTAAATTTAAATAAAGAATCAAGTAGTTCTGATTCAGAATAATTAGCCTAAATTTTTATTCATGATTCATGTTTAATTATTTGTTTTGTTATGCAAGCTATTCTAATTTTAAAATTTGGTTTTTATGTTAAGTGGTTTTATATTAAAATTTATTTACTTATATTTAAAAAAGTTTATTTTTTTTTTAAAAAAATTTTTTTTTTGGGGGCATAATAAATCAAAAAAGTGTGCCGAAATACACAGAGCTTACTCTTTTATTTCGGCTCCTTTCATTTTTATTAGAAAAACCCCCCAAAAAAAAATCGACGGATTCTGCGTTTTGTCGAGAAAAAAAAAACCCGAATTTTGAATGAATTTAAAAGGTTATTTTAAGGACACACCGTATACCCCGGTCGTGGCACCAAATCTTTAAAAACCCCTTAGAAAGTATAAGTGATGGACTGTGGATAACAATTTATTTTGTTTTTAAATTGCATTTGGTGTAATCACAGTAATGATTTTTTACCCGTCATACCATAAGATCGTAACACTGTGTGGCGTATGGAATGGAATCCGAAGCTAAGATGAACACAAGGCTTAACTTAAGGTGTTAGCATACCGTGCTGATGAGTGAATGACATCCTGTGCCTTAAACAAGTGTGCCTCTGAGATACAGGGCGACCTCTACGAGTATCTAGCCTTACTGCGGTAATGCGGGGCTCTGCCGTGGTGGACTGTTACTTCCCTAGCTCCAAACGGAAGGCGGACAGAACCGCTTTCATAGGAAAAAAGTGACAAAGCCCCTGAAGTCACCGGCGCCTATTTTACGGGGAAGGGCTAATCCATCCCGAACAAATAGGTGTTAGGAAGGGATCCCTAAATCCAAACAGAAGGGGGACAGAACAGCCTTCATAGGGAAAAGGGTTCCCTGGCTTTGAACAGAAAGCGGATAGGACCGTTTTCATAGGGTAAGGCCGGAGATATGGCCTCAGAACAGTAACAAGGACCTGGTAGCTACCCACGTCGCTAGACAGGGAGAGGAGGGCATGACGGATCTAACCGCCTGCTCGTCATACTCTTCAGGAGACGGGGACACCAGAACACATCAGAACACATATTGTGCTCGTGTCCGGTAGCGACACGAGTGAGAGGAGATGTAAAAACTCTCTCCCAATCTGGTATCGGATTCGTTAGAAGTCTGATCCTATTGGGAGAAATATATAAAGGTGTGAGCCACAATAGACCGAGCTGTCGCAGTGGAGGGCTTAAAAAGTCCACTCACTTTTAAACATTCGACCTTCAACCCCGCTGTATCAACCAACTGTTGCTGAACATTTTTTTTTTCATTTACCACAATTCTTACGGAAATTTCTTGGGTAAGTCCCAGTTGGACATTGTTAAATATCCTTTTTGATTTTTTTAAATTTTATTACCAATGCTTTCTTTCACGTATATTTTCGCTACGCTTGTGGATCGCCACACCCCATGCCGTTTGAAAACCTAAATATTAGCGTCACTGTCCGCAAGAAAAGTAGCAGATGTTTTTCTCAAACAATGACCAGTGTAAGCTCAGACGAAAGAAAGAAAAGACTTAACATTTTATTTATAAGTGACACTATGTTTTCTCCACACATTATCAATTAAATCATATAAGGGAAAAAGGATAGAAGATAAATTAGGAAAAAGCAAGGCAACATTGTACGAAGCCTTGCAGTTTCGACCAGTGGCGTATGGTTTATGTTAGAAGTTTCGACTAGATATAAATTTATTTAAAATATTAATTTTAAAATCGTTCTAATGATGGTGATCTTTTTAATTTTAGTTTATTAAAAAATATTGATTAGCAACATAAATAGTTATATAATATTTTATTCTAAAAAAAAACATAAAATATTTTTGGTACATTGGTTATTTAAACAAAATTACTTTTCTCCTATAAATTCAGACTATTGTTTGCCACAAATTAATAAAAAAAGACAAGCACTGGGGATACTTTTTATTATGATTAGGTACACAAAAAATATCATAAAATATTAAAAATTAGGCAAAAATAAAAAATTATCTATTTCTTACTCATTCTTAAATAAAATGGTTTTGGTATTTATACTCCTCATTCAATTTATTTTTGCTTCATCCAGGATTTTTATTATTTCATAATGTATACGAATTTTAAAGAATTTTATTAGGATTAATTTGGTAAGATTCATTGAATGGTTATTATTAAGAATGATTTATGATTTTTGGGATGGCTCCAGGTCTTAAATATTTGCTATTGTTTGCCTTACCCAAAATATCCTGTGGATCAAAATGGTCCGAGCATAGCACAGGTTGCTTTGGTAAATGTTGTCCCTCTTCAATTTCCATAAGAGAAACCCAAATGTATTTTTTCATTGACCTTTGTAAAAACATTTCCCACCGAACATAACCTAACTTACCTATGAAAAAAAACACATCTTATTGTAAACAGTTCAATTTTTTACACAAAACACATTTACGCACCATTTTAGAGTTTTTAATATAAGTTTGTAAATAGTTTTAAGAGATATTTTTAATAAAAAAACCACAAAGCACTTAAAGAAACCCAAGGCAACATTGCACTACACGTAATCTGTTCATTCCATTTATCAACAGACATGTTGTAAAATTTCTACGCGCGTTGAAGCGGCGTTGCCACATTCCGCCCGAGAAATTTCCTTTGTGGGCGAAATGTAGCAATGCCAAACGTATTTAACTAAATAAAGTAAATAAAAAACGGATTTTATAGCAAAATTATCGACTAATTATTTATTTTAAAGCCTAATCTAGTAATCTATTAATTTTTATGCTCATTTCTTATTATATATATGGAACCTAAAGGCAATTTTATTGAGAAAGTTTACATTTTTTCAAGCTGGCAAGAGAAAGTATCGACTTTAGTTACGCGGTACGTCCTTTTCCAATGTCTGACCGTAAGTTCATGTTTATTGTGTTATCTTTACTATTCAAAAATCTATGGGTGTAAGCACCAGGGACTATTAAATATTTCGCAAGATTTGGTGGAATTTTTGCAAAAGAATAAATGCCAACTGGCTTTATTGTAAATTTTCCATAACGATAAAACAGAAAAAATCGATTATAGCTTACTGTTTTGAGTCTTAATAATAAGTACTTGTGGTAGATTTCATACGCATTGCAGCCTGAGCCTACGGTAAATACACGTTTTTTTCTTTGTTCTGGTTTCCCGTAATGTTACAACATCTTTTATATCTTTAACTGTTAAACTGCAAAATTCTGCACGCCGACATGCACTATTCAGCCCAAAAATTATTACTACTTTCATTAACCGAAACGTGTCGTCTGGAAATTTATTCAGAAACATTGTGACGTTTTCCATTGTCAAAACTCTTGATTTTTTTCAGGTTCACATTTGTTATTTGGCGTTTCAAGAAAGCTATTACCTTTTTACATTGTGAAATCTTCGTTTTTTATTGATTTTTATCGTGCATTTGATCATAGAGTATGTAGCTCAAAAACTAGAAGCTTTGAAGACTTTTGCCTAAAACAAATAATAAAATTATTAACTATGTACAATACTTTAACCATATAAAATAGCCTTATTTTTTGTAAAAATAGGCCAGCATTAAGTTTTGTCAATTCCTTTAAATCTCCTGGAGTTTCTCCACTCGCAGAACACATTATACTTGTTCTCATACCTTTCTTTAGATTTTACTGGAAGTAAACTGGAAGAAGCTTCCTGGGCTGCGTTTAAGATATCTTTTGAGTCATTTTTATCAGCCATTTAAAAAGTTATTGTAAAAAAATTGCTCTTCAAAGATGAGTTTCTTTGGATGCTGTTAACCGTTGTTAATTACAAAACACAACATCCTTTAGGTTTGGGTTGCCAAGATGAGACGTCAGCTACTGCTTTTTTTTGATTTTCTCAGTAACTATTATTATAAACTGATTAT
>JAHBCN010020581.1:0-15036 GCA_019359885.1 Listronotus oregonensis
TTTTTCTTTAAAAAAAAAAATATATCAATTCTTTTTTTTTTGAAAAAATTTAAACCCTTTTTTTTATCGGAATGTCGAAAAAGTCCTCTTACGGCGACAAGTAAAATAAAAATTTTTAAATTTTATAACTTTTTTTTTGAAAAAAAGCTCTTTTCAACTAAAGTTTATGAAACTCGGCACCTTAGGGAAACCGGAAGGGCCCCCCACCATTATTTTTTAAAAATACAGCAAAAATTGTTAAACAAAAAATGTTAAGATTATCCTTAAGTTTAAATATCAGGTATTTTTTTGTTAGGTGTATATAGCGGAATTCACAGAAACATCACTTTTTTAGATTCAGTATTGTAGTTACGCCCCCTAGGGGACATTTTGGAAACTTGAAAATATTTTCCAGGTTTTTCTTTCGGCCGTTTTAGTAACGTTTTAACTTTTTTTGCCGCAAGCCTCTATGATGAATAGGTTGCCAGATACAGTACCTCGCATTCTTAGTTGACCACCCTGTATACATCTAAATAACACTGATAACCACTGGATTTGACACATGAAAATTTTTAGGGGTTTCTTCTTTTTTGCCGATAAATACACACAGAGGCACTCTACTAGGTATATAGCAATGGACCGGACGAATTTGCAATCGTCTGCTATTTGTGTATTTTTGTTCAGTAAGAAATAACAAAGTAACACAACTTGTAGTTTGTTGGGAATTATAAATGTATAAAAATTATTTCGCCTGACGAATTTCAGGTAAGAACACGTGCGTTTTTAAAAAATCCTTAAAATTTAAAACCTAAAATGGATATTTATCAAATTGAGGAAAAAGTTAAAATTGTTCAGTGGTATTATGGGGGTAATTCTTTACAGCGGGTAAAAAATGTATTTGCTGAGAATTATCCTAATAGGCCACACCCTGCAATGACTACTATTTCAAGAATTATAAATAATTTCCAAAAATACGGGTGCGTTTCTCCCAGAAACCATAAAATACAAAACGTCCAAGAATTTAATGAGGAACGGGAAGCGAAAGAAATTAATTTGTTGGCATTAATTAATGAAAATCCAACTTTGTCAACACGAGCGCTTGCGGATGAGGTTGATTTAAGTACAAGAACGGTGAGGAGAATATTAAAAAATAAAAAGTATCGATCATATAAAGTTCAAAAAACCCAAGAACTTTATTATGAGGATAATATCAGGAGAATGGAGTTTTGTAAAAACATGATGAATAAGGCAAATGAAAATGAAGATTTTATTCGAAACATTGTCTTTACTGATGAGTCCACATTTCCACTCCATGGTCTCAGGAAAATTTACATAGGTATTTTGAACTTAGAACTCAGCGTTCTCAAAAGGTAAATGTCTGGAGCGGTATTTATGGGGAACATGTTATTGGGCCATACGTCATTGATGGTAACTTAACTGGTCAAAAATATTTGGATCTTTTGCAACAGCAAATAGTTCCAGAAATTAGACGATTGGCAGGTCCTCAATTTAATGAAGTGTGGTTTCAACAAGATGACTGTCCAGCACATAATACACGTTTGGTTTTGGATTATTTAAATAATACTTTTCCAAACCGTCTTATTGCTGATTGAGAGCTACAATACTGTGGCCCGCTCGCTCTCCTGATCTGGCTTCTAACGATTATTTTCTTTGGGGTAATGCAAAATCCAAAATGTATGGTTTTCGGGATGATCGCGCTATGAATCTTGATATATTGCGTGTAAAAATTCGCAATGTTTTTCAAACAATTACACCTGTGATGTTAAACAATGTTCGAAGAAGTTTCTATGATCGCTTAGGATATTGGTTAGCGGAACGCGGTGAATTGTTTGAATACTTGCTTCATTAATTAGTTTATTTAGATTTTTTGTTTTTACTTAATTTTTTTATGTAGAATTATTTTTTTAGTTTTTAGTTGGGATTTTTTAGAATAACATGTTTTCTTTTCTTAGAATCGAAACAATAATTTTATTATTGTTTTGATTCAAAAACACCCTGATAAGCAATAGCGAATTTTATCTCCTACATGCGTAAATAATTATGAAAAACATGAAATACGGCAGTACATCCCAACCTGTTCGTGGTTACAAAGTTACTGAGGATTGAACGAAAGCGCGCCGGTTGGTCGCGCGAACCTCGGCTGCAGTGCTTAGAAGGTAATGCAAATTCGTCCGGTCCATTGCTATATACCTAGTAGGGTGCCCCTGTCTGTATTCTGTAATGTGAACATTTATAACTTACTATCTAGGTCTGTTTATTATCCAGTAACTAGTACATGTACACTATTTTACACTTTTTCTACATACATAGTTCTAAAATACACCTTTTATAACAGTGCTAAAGTAAAAAAAGTGTAAAATAGTGTACACTATTACTGGATAACAAATAGACCCAGGCACGGATCCACAGTTTTGGGCAATGTAGTATGCCCACAACCCTAATTCACTAGTTGTAATCAGTAAAGTTTTACTTTTACGGTCTCTTGAGATCAATAGGCTGATGATAAAAACGCTACGACTGACTGGCCTTAAAAACATCCTGCGTGATTTGGAACGCAGCCGTTCCACTAAAACTTCCAAGCCGCCGCCACTTGTTGTTCGCGCGCCAGTAGCGCCATGGCTACTGGCGCGCGTACGACATTATATTTTGTTTGTTTTGAACTGTCACAAACACGTCACAACTGTCTAACTTAAAAAACTTTACTTTGTAAAGTTTTTTGTTATTGGGTTTAAGTTAATAGCTATATGGTCGATTTTTTAATGTATTAACAACTTCTGGATGAAATAATATTAAAAAAGGGTTCTACATATTCTTTTATTGTGCTTTATTGAATTTTAGATACATTTGGCGCTCAGTAAATATCCCATATCAATTTTCTTTATTATCATTTTAATATTTTTCCATGCACCATGTATTTCATAGACATCATGCTAAACAATAAAAAATCAAAGAATTTTTCTTGTTGCTGCAGCAACCAAGTACAAACATTTTCTAATGCCACGGAAGCATCAGAAAATTCGGTAAAAAATTTAAAATAAGTTTCTTAGAATGGAGGAAGAATTGCCAGACGATGTTTTAAAAGCCGCAAGTTTGGCCAACTTAGAGCTCCTCGGCAAAATCAAAAGAAATGTACGAAAACAGTATAATTCATTTGAAACATGGTGTGAAGAAAAAGGCGTTAGAACTTTGAAAGAGAAGGTACTTTTAGCCTATTTTCTCAAATTTGGCAAAGAATTTAGTCCAAATACTTTATGGTCGAAATACTCCATGCTGAAAAGTGTTTTAAAGATCAAGAAAAATGTAGATATCGGCAGGTTTTATAAGTTAGCAGCATTTATTAAGAGACAAAATGTAGGCTTTGGGCCAAGAAAGTCAAGGATTTTTTCAAAAGAAGAAATATCTACATTTATTAATGAAGCACCTGATGAAATATATCTTTTGAAAAAAATTGCGACCATTTTCGGACTTGCTGGCGCCTGCAGACGAGAAGAACTCGCAAAAATGAAAACATCCGACATCGAGGACAAAGGCAACCTAATTGTTGTGAAGATTCCAGACGCAAAAAACTATACCTCACGTACTTTCGTTCTGTCTGAAGAGATCAACGACGGAAAGTATTTGTTCTTATATCGGAAGTATACAGCATTATGGCCACCGACAACACATCAACGGTTTTTCGTATATTTCAAAAGGGGAATTTGCACACAACAATGCGTTGGGATCAATACATTTGGGAAATGCCTTCTGAGATAGCAGCATTTTTAAAATTGCCGAATCCAGAGCTATATACAGGCCACAGCTTCCGGCGATCTTCTGCAACGTTACTTGCAAATTCCGGAAAAGACTCATAGATATAAAGCGGTTAGGCGGTTGGAAATCGACAACGGTAGCCGAGGATACATTGAAGAATCAACAGGCTACAAAAAGGGGTTAAGTAAAAAAAATTTAAACTGCAACAAGCCAAAAACTCTCAAGAAGCCAGATGAAATGTCCTATTCCACAGACGCTGTTCAATCAGCTAAAACACAAGATTTCGTCTCAACATCGAGCAGCGAACCATCATCGACGTTCCTAAGAAATCATTTGAAATCGGCCATAACCTTCAACATGCAACTAATTGTACTTAAAATTAATATTGTTAATAATAATTAATAATAGTTTTTTTGTATAATCCGTTAAAATAAAAATTTAATTATTTACTTTGGATTTTTACTTTTTACTGAAATATTCGTATATTTCTAATAATCATATTCTTTAATAAAACGCTCATAGAAAAAGTATTTGCAAGTAGAAAAAGTATTGTTCCTAATACTTGCGCAAAGTGACTTTTCCGCACTTAAAGCTTATCCGAACTCCGCTTCGCGTCGTTCGTCTAACTGCTTTGGCGTGCGGAAAAGTATCACTTTGCGCACTTATTAGGAAAATAACTATTTCGACAGTATATTGTTGGAAGACAGATTATCTCCGGAAGTACTCGATCTCTTTCATTTTAGAGTGTTTATACATATCCCAATTGACAGGAATTGGGATATCGATATTGTAAAAGTGAAAAAAGCGTTTTACATGTACCACCAGTTCATTAGCGATAATGAACCCACAGTTTCTTCTGGATGACCATATGGAAAAGAGAAACTCAAAATAATTTGGTTATGCCAGTGTCGAGAGCTTATCTTATTGAGGCGTGCGATCAAGATTTCTACCCAAACATAAAAAAAAATCTATAAATTTTGGCTGCACTCCCGGTCAGCGCAGCTACCGCGGAAAGATCGTTTTCAACTTTCCTAGGATCAAACCTTAGTTGCGCGCCTCAGTGACATAGGAAAGATTATCGGGGCTATCTCTCTTAAATATACATAGAGATGTGCATCCGGATGCCGACTAAATAATTAATGTTATCGCAAAAACGAAGAGTAAGCTTAAATTTGTAATTTAAGCATTTATCTATACTATGTAGTATAGATAAATGCTTAAAATACAAATTATAATTGTAAATTTAAGAGAACTAGCCCCGATAATCTTTATATCAAGCTTAAATTTGTAATTTAGGAATTTACCTATACTACATAATGTATAGATAAATAAATAAATTACAAATTTAAGCTTCCCAAAGAAACCATATGCCTACTGAAAATAAAAATATACAATTTTGACTTTCTATACAAAGCTACTGCTGCGGATGCTAATTTTGTATGGAGATACAATTTGTTTTATTATTTTCGGTATATGGTTTCTTTGGATAAGTTGCTCAGATTAATGGTCAAAACTCTAAGTCCATGGACTTAGAGCAAAGACTTCATACCATGGTATAAAGGATTCGGTAAATTTTCCCAGAACCTATACTATACTATAATATTATAAAGAGTAACAGATTTGTATTTTTGGATGTTTGTAGCAAATATACTCAACTACTAAACCGATTTTAATTTTTTTTCACCGTTAGAATACTACATTTTTACTGATTGTGAGTAACATAAGCTATAAAAAATTAATGTCCACTTGTGTGAAGCTGGGACATGTTGCTAGTTTTTGATAAAGTTATTTGATGTAGTGTTGTAGTATTGTTTGATTTAGTTTGTAATCAATATTATCATTTGAAGATATAAAAAAATACCAAGTTAAAAAATCGTTCAAAACATAGGTATGTCCGTGATTGTTCATGAGTGAGGTCATACTCCGACTCGCACTTGGCCGATTTTTGGGTGGCTGTGCCCACAACCTTTTTGAGGGCTGGATCCGCGCCTGGATAGACCTTATGTAAAAATTTCTATAACGCATCCTGTTAGAAGGAGTGTCCACTACACTAATTTCGGGACTAAAAAACGGTACCGATAAATCACTGGTTGATCTCAAAAAGGAATTACTTTCACCTTGAAATATTAAATCGGGATTAATGAAGAATTTTGTGTCTTTAAACAATAGATCGGAATGGAATAAGGTTATTGTATCTAAAACAAAAGTTTTCGATACACCGCCAAACAAAGATGAAACAGGGCATATAAGTGGATAAACGGAAATATTAAAACATCAATTTAAATCAAATACAAAACATTATTCACAATTCATTCTATCAATAAAGGTATATGATAAGAAAGTAAACATAAATATATATTTAGTAAACCAGTAAACCCAATAAGGAAAAGTAAAAAAAATGCTAGAGTTAATTATGTGAATTTGTGTGTAAAAACAATAGGGAACTGAAAATAACAATAACTAGTTGTTGAAATGATTAATTAAGATTGATGGAAAGTGTATATACCAATATTATTATTAAATTAACAAGAATGTTGAGAACTAGGGCATATTTTATTTAGGTTCTAAGTTATCTATAAGGAAAAGTGGTATTTTCTGGTTTAATTGAGTATAGTTTTGGCATAACAATTTAGCAATATTACTGAATTGTATAGGGGTTGCTAAGAATAACGTTACCTTACCCAAAAAACAATTTAACTGTTACAAAAAAAATCGACGTAAATACGAAGAGGTCCAAAAATAAATCGAAATTTGGCTTTTTCTGCCCGTACTAAAGTTGGCAAATAAGCAGTTATACTTTGATTATTTTATTAGCATAATTGTATATATGTGTGCTCCAAGCTAAGCTCAGATGCATAAGCATAGCTGCTAAAGAAATAAGCAAAAGTAACATCACTGATAAAGTTGTGCTTATCCATACAGATTGCAGACAAACACTACTAGCCCTAAGGAGACCACGCTACATTGGGTGAGATGTCACCACAACTTTTTCACGGGAAATGGTACTTCACTGGATAGTACCTTATTGTGCCAAAAGCTGTTGTCTATAACTGCATCCTGTTAAAGGAGGTGCATAACTTAATTTCAGGCGACTAATATCTACGGACGCTAAATATTACTTGATCTCAGAAATTGTTAACTAGACGTTTTATGGATATTATAAAAACACATTTTGATGAAAGATGAAACAGGAATGATAACGGTGGAGCACATACCTTTTACTCCTGCACTTTTAAGAGAATCATCTTCCTGGACTGTCAATACTAAATTGTGATAGGTGATATCCTAAGAAGGACAACGTCACGACATAAAAATGACGATAATTTGAATCCATAGGAATACGCGTAGACAGTTTTCTTTTTTCTAGATATAATTTTCTTTATTAAATCCTAAATTTAACTACAACTTAAAATAGGCTATTGATAAGATAAATAAAAGTGATGAAAAATTTAAGATTTTGATTAATTATGGTCAAACAAAATACTTTTAAGTTAAAAATTACATTGCAAGAAATATAATGTAGAACATAAAGAAGGCATATTTATATTTTCAGTTTAAATCGTGATATACATTGCTCATAAAGGAGAATTAACGAAAAATTTAATTATCTGTGTTTAAGATTATTTTATGTGCTAAGGTATATTCTACTTTTTTATAATGTTGGTTGATATATTATCTTTTATGTATATTATTTTTTTATTTATAATAATTTTTTAATATAAAAATATATCATAAAATATTTATAGTATTTAATAACAAAGTTTTACTAGTCTTTTTAAAATAACAATACAATTTCTTGCTCAAAAAAAAGTTAGACAGAATTTAAAAAAAGCATTTTGTTTTTAACAGGTTTTAAAATTTATTTGCAATAAAAAATTATACTTTGACACTTTGATGGAATGTTTCTTTATAGCATTTTATTATTTTGGTAAATATATAAATTCTTGATAAATTAGTAATTTTTTAAAGATGCACTTTAGATCTGCATAAAACTGCATAAATTTCATATAAGACACCCAAAGTAACCATATTTTACATGTAATTTATTGTGCTATCATAAAAGGTTAATTGCAGCACACTATCTAGCTAAAGATGTCAACTATATTTTGGACATATTTAAATATCTGCCTTTGGACGCTTAGTAAAATGGTTACTTCTTAATGAGCATTCTAAAAAGAAGAATTACCATATCTATCTCGTTTGGAATTCGAAAGTGTTGTTCGTAGATCTAATAAAAACATTTTTCCCATATGCGTTCAAAGACGAAAAAGGGATGAAACAGTAAACCTTTTAATAAATTTTCTGGAGTTACTGAACTATCCTGACAGAGATACAGCTAAATATTACTTGACGATGCCCAGGGCGAAACTTCGTCTAACTACGGGCGTTCTTACTGGATATTGTATAAATAACACACGTTTGTGTAGAGGCTGTGAACAGGAAGATGAGACGGTGGAGCACATCCTTTGTGACTGCCCTGCACTCTTTTCCAAGAGAAGATCCATGCGTTCCCCTCGGCGACGTCGTCACCTACTTTAAATTAGTGGGATAGGTGACGTACTGGGGTTCCCTTAAGAAGGTAGCAGAACTGTCCTACAAACCAATAAAAATGAAAGTAGATAGCATTTGATAACAATAGGAATGTGGCTGTGAGGCGTTATGTTTTGCTATTTTTCAGATATTTTTTACTTTACTCAGATAATTTTTAAATAAATTGACAATCTTTTTTAAAATCAAACTGTATACATTCAAGGTAATCAAAGAAATAATTTAAAGAAATAAAGTTTTAAAGCAAGATGATATACCGTTAAAAACCTTTACAATTATCGTTGTTTTAAGTATTATTTTATAAATGTGCCTAAGATATTTTACTATTTTTATAATGTTTTGCTGATTTTCTTTTATGTCATATTATTTTTATTTTATAATACATTTTGTTTATATAAAATGTATTATCAAAAAAAAAATATTTTATAACGGTATTTTAATAACAAAGGTTTTGACCTTAGTTCTTCATTTTTAAAAAGCAATACATATAATTATCTTGCCTCAAAAAAAAATTGTGGACAGAATTTAAAAAAAAATGCATTTTTTGTTTAAAATTTGATGGGAAATTTTATTCTTTATAAGCTTTTTATATATTTTTGCTAAAAATATATAAATTCTTGATAAATTAGAATTTTTAAAATGATGACTTTACCCCGATCTCAAAAACAATTCAATAAATTTTATATTAAGACACCCAAAAACCATAATTATTACATGTAATTTATTTCTAGTCAACTAAAAGTGTTAATTGCCCACTTTATTAAAATGTATGTTCTAACATATTTTGGAGACACGATATTTTAAAAATATTTTATGACCATTAAAATTTAGCTTCTTAATGAGCCAATTCTAAAAAGAAAAGTAAAATTCACCATTATTTATCTCGTTATGGAATTACTGACACAGTTATGATTCGTAAATCTAATAAAAACTATTTTTGTCATTATTTGTGTTATAGATACCGTAAATAGTCAAGGACCATTAAATTGAAATATGTGAATTTCTCTTTTTTTAAATAAATTTTCTAAAGTTATTTAAAATATAAATTTAAAAAATTATAGCTATTATTAGCGTGTTATATTAGACCAAGCCTTTCCTGTAAAAAAAGAAGAGTTGTTGGATGTACAAGGCAGCAGGTATGTTTTTGCTGCCAACCCTTTAGAAAAATGTAAATAACAATAATTTAGATATGCTTCCTTTGATACTTCCGCTGATACATTTGTTAAAGATACAGAATGTTAAAACAATTTAAAAAATAATGTTTTCTTTTAAAGCTTATAACTTTGTAAGTATTGGTCGTAGAGAAAAGTTGAAGGAAAAGAAAAGTTTTATAATTAAATTTTTAATATAATAGAATTAGTTAGAAATCCTAACCTAAATTAAGTTTGTTGAAAAATAGCAATACAAAAAAAAAGGCAAACGTTGCTTTTTGGGGGTTTTTTTGCGGTAGATTTTTCTGAGGATCACCATAGTTTTGCACAATAATTATGCAATAAATTTTGTTTGAAAAAATTGACAATTTTTATTTAAGGAATTCAAACTCGTTATACAATAATTAAAAGGGGTTTTGAAGTTACTCCAAAAATAGAATATTAATTTCAAAAAAAATAAAGCTGTTGATAACACAGGTCAACATTTGATCTACGCGGTTAACCTCCATCACGTCAGGTTTAAGGTTATTTAAAAGTCAAGTGAAAAAAAAACATCAGAAAAATTAGGAAAAATTCATGCATGTTTTTGAGGTCACTAAATCCGAACCCGGCGTTTATTTACACTTTAAATCTATTCTAGAGGTCATCAAAGGTCATTTCAAGGTACTTGATGTTTTTGGGAAAAATGTATGGTACTGGTATTCGAAAAATCTGAAAAAAATCGGGTTCGGCAAATCGGAATATGAGGTCAGTAAACCTTCATAAGGTCAGGTTCAAGGTTGCTTAAAGGTCAAGTAAAAGAAACAACCATCGGAAAAAACGGAAAAATTATCATATTTTTTTAGGTAAAATTTAATTTTGGGGTTCTTTTTTTGGGTCCTGGGGTTTTAATATATTTTTAAAGTTATTTGGCTTAAAAATTTTTAAAGTGAATGAAATATTAAAAAAATTAGCGACCAAAAAAACATATCATTTTTTTATTATTTTTTCCTACTTGACCTTTATATGACCTTACCCTAATAATGAAGGTCAATTGATCTACCAATTCCCGCCCCAACACATACAAAATTTTTTCCCAATTTTTGAATGCTAAACATTTTTCAAAATCTTAAAATGACCTTGGGTGACCTTTAGGAGAATTTTGCTTTTAAAATTTTCCAAAATTTTGTTTTTTCCTTAATTTCCCAAATGACCAAACCGACCTTATGGGGGTTAACTGAACTTGTTCCGAATGCGGACCTCTAAAATACCTACAATTTTTCAAATTTTTGAATTTACTAAACTTTTTTTCCAAAAAAAACTTAAAATGATCTGGGATGACCCCCAGGATAGATCAAGTGTAAATAAACGCCGAATTCAAATTCGCGATAAAAACATTCATAAATTTTTCCAAATTTTTCGATAATTTTTTCACGGGCCCTTAAAAACCCTTTAAAAACCCGTGAAAAGGGGTTAAAAACCCCAGATTTCGATTCGCCGACCCCGAAAATTTACTAACGATTGTTTTTAAATTTTTCGAATGGCACTAAAAATTGTTCCAAAAAACACTACAAAATGACCTTGAAATGACATTGAAGGAGAATAGATATAAAGTGTAAATAAACGCCGAATTCGGATTCAGTGACCTGAAAAACATATGCATAAATTTTTTCAAATTTTTCCGATGGTTTTTTATCTTGACTTTTAAATGACCTTAAACCTGACCTGATGGAGTTTAACCGGAGTCAATCAATCACCCCCCCGAAAACCCCGGGGTACTAACCCTTCCGGTGTGCGTGATCAAATTTTGACCTTTAATTTAAATAGCCGAAACATCAAAATAAAGAATTTAATACGATAATTGTTTTTTACAAAAAAAATATTTTTTTTTTAAATTTTGAAAAAAATACAAACAAAAAGAAATTACGAAACTTTATACAAATATAACGTTTTTTTTTTTACGTTTCTTTGTCATTGTAAATGATTTTGTTGGAAATAAAGCATATTATTATAATTATTATATTATTATTAATTTTTTGAAAATATCTCGAAAACCAATAAAATTAAAGATACGGCGCTGGCGTCTTTTAATTACTAACAAAATTCCGTTTTTCTGTCTTTTGTCGTTTCTAAGGTTTCAATACATTTATTCCCAAAATGGCCCACACTGTATATTTTATGTGAAATATATAGATAATAAAAAAATGTTGTGTTTTGGACATGTTAAAAACACGTTTTTAATATTATAATAGATATACTGTTAAAGGGTAAACTTAAAAATGAAAAAAAAGATTAAATATAGAAGCAATTTTTTAAAATGTATCAATTAATTTTTTTATTTGTATTTAGCTTAACTATATCACAAAATTATCTAACTCTTTCCTTTTTTAGGCGGTTTTTTAAATTTAAGAGTTTTTAGGATAGTAATAGATGCATCACAAAGTGGAAACACTGTGTATAAAAAGTTTATCACCTTTTTCTCACCTTAAAAATTTTAAAATATGTGAAATTCCCATAAACATAAATCTGATAAATATCAACATAAGCTGTTTCTAATCTCGTGCAAAATACGGTTTATCAAGCACATATCAGTCACACAGATGCTGAATCAACCCAAATGATCTGCATATGCCGTAAATATAAATCGAAAGTAAAACAATTTTCTGCATCATTAAACCAAGTGAAACCCATTGCCATGGTCCCGAGCGTGGAAAACCTGCCATTATAATATCATTTAAATGATATGTGTCTTTGTTTCTTGATTTAACGTGTAATTATTTTGATCTCTTTTTTGCATACCTAGTTCGTGATTGTTTTTGTGCTACTTATGGCTTAATTTTGTATATTTTTTTTTAAGTGAATACCTACTGCATGTTAAAAAATGATATGACAATGGTCATGATTACCTGCATACTTGCCTCAATATTGTTTTTATTTTTAAGCAAACTCGTGTTAAAACTACGGGTAATACATTTGTTTGTAATAAAGATGCAGATTTGTTAAAAATTTAGTACGTAAATTGTTGATTAAGGTAGTTGGGTCATGCAAGCAACATCTTAAGAAATCCTTCAAATTTTGAAAAACTTTTAAATTCCCTCGGGTAAAATTTAAAGAAGATTGTCCCCCTAATACGAGATAATCGCGATTAAAAATTGAAATTTTTTGAATGTAGCATGGAAAAGCGGGGAAAATGACAGGTTTTTAATTTTTCCTTTAAAGGGAGGCTTACCACCCTTGAAAAACTAGTATAATGAAAAAAATTTTTTAATTTTTTAAAAAAAAATAAAATTTTTCCCCCTGTTTAAAAAAAAACTAATATTAATTACATTTTGAAATATTTTTACGGGTAGGGATAAAAAAATGCAAGTAGATGAACTGGCAACGTTGGGGGCCCCAAAGGCGGGTAAAAAAAAAAAGGGGAAATTACCAAACGACTAAAAATTAATTTAAAAATTTTTTTTTTTTTTAAGAAATAATAAAAGTATATATAATCAAAAAAAAGGGTTTTTACATTGCATTATTGGTTTATTAAAAATTTAAATATCAAATACAAAATATATAAAAATAATTATATATATATATATATATATATATATATATATATATATATATATATATATATATATATATATATATATATATATATAAAAAAAAAAACGGGGTTGTGATTTAATAACGGATAAATTAAAAAAAGGAAAAGGTTTTTTTTTTGAAAAAATCCTCGGACACGTCGTTTTTTTTTTTGGATGGGGCTATTTTGACATCAAATGTAGATATACAGGGTGTCGAAAAAAGTTTGACGGAAAAATACAAAGGAACCCACTGTATATTTTTTTTTTGGATTCCCCAAAATTTAGACATGTTTTGTAAAATGTCATATACCTATCTTCAACTGTTCACGAAATAATTACATTTAAATAAAAATTAAAACCCTTTTATTGCAACACAAATTATTAATTATTTCCCTTTTTTTAAATTTATTTTATCAAATGCGGGAAGTGGCCCCATTAAAATCTCAAATCAGCAGAACCTTTAAAATCTTTCAATTACCTATACACCTCTGTTTGTGAATTTTGACATAGACTTCAAATAAGTGTCTTTTAAAAGTTTTAACGGGTAATTGAAAAAATTAAACGTTTAACGGACTCAGAAATCAAAAAATTTAAATTTTGGGCTTTAAAAAATAGAACACACAATAAGTTCGAATTATGTTCAACAATAAATACCCCAACAAGGGTTTAAAGTCATCCAAAACAGTAAATTGAGGCTAAGGGGAAGACTGGAACTTTGGTTTGGAGCCAAAAGGGAAAGGGGCCCGGGGTTCCCCAAAGATAAAAAACTGGATATCCTGGTTTCATTACATGAAAATCCAACCTCTCAAGTACTCAGCTCGCTTTGGATAAACCTTCTGATCGACTGTAACAAAATTTTTAAAAAAGGATAAGTGGCACCCCCCTTTAAAATGCAATTCTTCAAGAGCTACTAGAAGATGATCCAATGAGAAACATTTTTGAGACCAAAAAAGGGGTAAAAAACCCCCGACATGAAACAGATATGTTTTTTAACAGGCAACTTTTTTTTTTTAAAAGGACAAAAAAATAGGCATAATTTTAGGTACTGGGCACCTGAAAATCCACACTGGTTTGGGGGGAAATATTTCGAATTTGAAAAGGGAATGGGCGGGTTATTAGTAACGATAATGGCCATACTTCTTTAAGGAACTTTAACGGGCAGCGTTATCATGACTTTTTTGTAACGACTTATTAGCACTGGACCTGTATCCAAAAATAAAAGTGCCCCAAACAAAAAATTTTGGTTTAAAGGATGGGGCGCCTCCCCTTTTGCTATTGTTAGAAATTCTAGATGATGTTTTTCCAAACGGTGGATAGGCAGCGTGGATCAATAAGTGGCCACCTAGATCACCCACCTTAACCATTGGACTATTTTTTGGGGTTTTCAAAAAAAAAGGACAAAATAAACCACGGATATCCTCAAAGATCGCATTCGTAAGAAAGGAAATTTTCCCAACCAGTTAAAATGTACAGCAGAAAAATTTTCATCCCTGGGGCTGCAGAGCTGTTAATGGGGGCCCCTTCCAGCATTTGAAAAATAAATTTAAAAAATGGGAAATTTAATCAATTTTTTTAATAAATGTTATAATTTTATTTAAATAATTTTTTGGGGAAGTTGAAGATAGGTATTTTTAAAAACGGGCCCCATTTTTGGGGTTAAAAAAACAGTGGGTTCCATTTAAAAAAAAAATTTTTTTTCCGTCAAATTTCTTGCAACCCGTATATCTACATTTTATGTTTTCCCGATCCAAAAAAAAAACGACGTGTCCCAATTTTTTGAAAACCCCCCCTTTTTTGAATTTATCCATTAAATCACACCCAAAAAAAAAAAAAATATATATATATATATATATATATATATATTTATATATATTATATATATATATATATATATACATATATTGTTCCCCTGACACCCCTTAAAAAAAGGATCCGGTTTTACCCTTTTTTGGATATCTGGTTTACAAACGTTTCTTGGGAACACTTTAACGTAATAAAAGCAATGTTTAACCTTTAACTGTCTGTCAACTTCTTAT
>JAHBCN010020582.1:0-14963 GCA_019359885.1 Listronotus oregonensis
TATTTTTTATACCAATCCTTTCATTAGTCTTGTTTCTTCTACAAGTCTGTATAACTCCGAGCTCTGTGGGCTCATTTTTGGTTGCCCAAATAATGCTTGTCTTTTGTGATTTAACGCTTCACATTTGCATATGATGTGGTAGGCTATTTCTTTCCCCTCATCGTACATGCTGCAACTTTAGTCCCCATTGTATGAGCCTATCTTGTGTAGGTGTCCTCTTAGGTTATCGTGACACGTTAGCAACCTCTACTGTTATGCGAAGTCTTTTCCTACTTTGTCTGAGTAGTTTTTACTTTGTTTTTTTGGATGGGCCCTTTATGAAGCATTTTCCATGTCTTATCCTACTGATGCTGGACCAGTATTCCTCGTGTTTGTTTTGGATTCATTCCCTGGTTTGCCCTCGTGCTGTGGTTTTGGTCACTCCAAGGCAGGTTCTGGTCCAAAGTATAATGTGGATGATCCATGTCTCGCTAGTTCATCCGCTTTTTCGTTGCCCCCTATTCCCGAATGTCCCGGTTCTCCCAGGGCTTCCAGTTCTTTTTGCCGTCTGTGTTGTTAACAGTCACTTAAAAATTGTTGTATCTCAGCGAAAAAATCGAATTAATTCGTGCCATAATTTCTTAAGACCTTGAACATAGATTATTAAAACAGGAGTGCACCAATCAACTCACTTTCACCTTTGGCGATAAACTTTTATCCTTTGCTACTGTGAAACGCTGGTATAACGAATTTAATTGTAATTATCTTTTGTTTAAAAATCGTAGCTGTCGTTCCAATCAGTTCTTGTGTCAGAAAACATTGCTGCTGTGCGAAAGCTACTAATGCAAGATAGTCATGTGACATCCTGTGTGATTAAGGCGATGTTAGACATGAGTTCCACCAGCATATACAAAATGTTACCATTTAATTTGTTTGTTTTCGTCGTATCTCAGATAATATGTCAAAATCCCAAACAATGCCCATATCGATTAGTGCCACCAGATGCTTAAATAAAGTGGTTATTAAAAAAACTAAATTAACTTAAAAAAAATTAACCCCAAATTACAAAATAATGTTTTTTAAATGTACAGTGTGTCCCAAATTTGAGCCTTATCATTAGGACCTCGGAAACTTGAAGAGGACGCAAAGTTGCGCAATTCGATGCTGATCAAAATGCTATCTTAAAAGTTTAAAAATTTCAAATACTTCCAAAGAAAAAAACAATTATTTGCGATTTTATTTTATTTTTTTTACGACTTTATTTGAATAGATATACAAATCAATCCCATTCATAGTTTTTGACGATAATACCCTCCCTCTAGTATTCAATTTCTTAAGCCACCGTGTAATCCTGGTTTCGAAACAAAGCGCAAATTTGGGAAACTTTTCACAAGACCCAAACTTATTTTGGATTGGGGCGCCAAAAAATCTTTTATTTTGCCTCGAAAACACAGTTTGTTCCCTGTCACGAAAAAAATCTGCAAATGCTCATCCTTTACATATGGCGGCCAAAATTCTGCAGAACAAAGAGTCGTTTAATCTTGTCGGCGTTACTTTTGAGAATAACCTCAACTGGAAAACATTTTATCCATAGCTTCCGCAGCTTCAAAAAAGATTGGATTTCTCTTCCGAGCCAGAAAATATTTCTCTTCTTCCAATTTGTACACTCTGTATGTATCCCAAATCAGACCCTCTTTAGAATACTGTTCTCATGTCTGGGGAATGGCGTCCCCTACAACACTTAGCATTCTGGACTCCAATCAAAGAAGAGCCGTTCGTCTTATTAATGATCCAACGCTCACAGAAAGGCTTCCCCTCTTGCCCACCGTCGAGCTGTAGGGGATCTGTCGCTCTTCTATAGGTATTTTCCGGCTTCTGCTCAGAGGTCGGCCAGTATTATTCCTTCTCTGGCAGCTCCCAACAGAGCAACACGTAGTGCAACTTTTATGCATCCTTTTACAGTTCAGTTAGGGGAACTTCTCGCTTTCTTCGTTCCTTCATCCCTAGAGTGTCAAGACTATGGAACCCCCGCAAAGTTTTCCCCTCCCAATCTCCAAAAATTTAAGTCCCGTGGAACAAACTCCCTCTCACCACACTGAAGACACCCACGGTACGTTAGTACTTAGGCATTAGCCTTCGTGGACTATCCCAAGATAAAAAAAAAAAGAAAATAAATTTTAATTTTCTTGGCTACTTATCTGTTCTACAAGAGAGCGTTATTACACTGACATGTCGTCAATAACTCCCATCAGGAACTCTGAAAATCATGTTTTCCTTCAAAAAATTATTTCCTGTCCCTCTAACACATAATTTCTTATGCAAATTGCCATTAATATGAATTTTTCCGAGAGATTAAAAATTTAAATCCAAAATAAAAAATGCAGGATATTTATAAAAACAAAGTTGATGATGTCAGCTTAAAGACGAAATGTCGGTGTGTAAATCTATTACCACTGTCTTGTAGAACCAAAAAATTAGCAATAAGAATGTAAAATTTATATTGTTATATTTTTTCAAATAGAGTCATAAAAAAATAAAAATGAAATCGCGAATGTTCGGTTTTTCCCCAAAGTCTTCGAAAGTGTTTAAAATTTTTAAACTTTTTAAGCATTTAAATCAACATCAAACTACGCAACTTTGCCTGCATTTAACCGACCTCGTATATCTTCATGTTTCTGAGATTCCAATGATGAGGCTTGAATTTGGGACACCCTGTACACTAAATTAACTGTCGAAAACGAAATTAAAAGTAGGTACGAAACAAATTAGTGGCCTACATTTTTTTTGTGGTCTGCGTCAGCTAGGCCAAGAAATATAAAACCTAATTAAAATGGAAACAAAATATCCCATGCAAAATAGAGTAAAAAGAACATTTAACTTAACAATTTTTTTAAATAGATATTTTTCGTTTACCTCAAAAAAAAATTGTAGACCCCTAATTTGCTTTGTATCAACCTTAAATTTTATTTCTGTTGGGTAATTTATTGTCTAGTAAATAAAATTCTGCCCGCCATTTTAAATTTTAAGATAATTAGATCCTCATAAAGTCCGGTTCCATCAGATTGCAAAATTCTAAAATACTTCCTAAAAATACCCCATTACGGCCCTGTATTAGAGCTTTTCTAGTAAAAATGTGCAGCTTTTAAAATTTTTCTTTGCTTGTGCCCTAATACCTACTTACATACCAAATTTTAAGTTTCTGCTCTTTTGGAAAGTGCCCCATAATTTTGATTAGATTAAGATTGGCGATTTTAAAAATTGAATATCTTAGAAGTTACATGACATAACTTTCTCAATATTTTTACAATTAATTGGTGTCTTTACATAAATTTACACACCAAATCTGATACCTTTATGTATTAACGAGACCGAAGTTATAATAGGGGAAAAAATAGGCCGAAACATTTCGTGTAATATACACACATACGTGCGTGAGGCCGGAACTTGGCCCGGCACCACTTTTATAAACCTTCACATTTTTATAGTCAACCACCATGACACTAAAACATGTCTCTTAATAGTGTCTAATTTTGTACTAAAAACGTAATTCATTGACATGCTAAAAAAGAAAATAGAAAAAACAGTATTTCCCAAATTTTTGATGTCAGGAGGCTGTTATAAAATTTATATAAGTAACCATTTTCCAAGCATCCTTAACAACTTTCTCTTGAATAAAAGTTTTTATATAATTTCTCTTCAAACTTTTCTACCGTACATTTTCCAAACTTTTTATTAAATATTAAAATGAGCTTCTCCCAAGACAAAAACCCCAAAAACCCTTTCTAAACAACCCTCATACCCTTTTTATTTTGCCACTAAAAACCCTAAATTATTAAAAAGTTTTTGCTCTAACCATCCCTTTTCTTTTGTCTGAAATATAAATTTTACACCTAAAAATTTCGAGCGCTGAAAACCTTTAAAATTGGACTTTTCTTATAGTAGATACAAGAACAAACGATCAATTTAATTAATTTTGTTTAATTATTCTCATAATAATAATATTATTAGTGCTTTATTGCCGTATAAGATTATACATCTTCTTGACAAACCAGAAGAAAATAAAACAATGATAATAACAAAATTTAATAATAAATTATATTGTATTGTGAGGGAAAAAATATAATGGTTATATGCAATAAATATATTCTAAATTATCTTCAAAGTATTCAGACAATACATAAGCTTCCCAGCAATAAGTAATTGACGGACAATTTAAATTTATGGAAACTACCAATGAGCTGTTAGTTGGTAGGTATCATAAACGCACATTCTAAAGTTCTGCCTAGCGATGAATGAACCTCTGTACTCGAAACAATAAAATCCACCAAAACCCGTAAAAATGGTTACTACAGATACTATTTTGTCGTAAAGCGTGGCTACTAAGTATCTTTCTGTTTCATTTACTTGATAGTATATTATGATTAAATTTTACTTAATTTATTCCTAAAATTACATCAAATTAAGCTCTACTATTGTATTTTAAACTGGGAATAATTTTTGTTATATTTATTACTATAACGTATAACACAAAAAAGGAATAATGTCAAAATACTATTTTGTTTTCAGACAGCTACTAATAAAGGCGTGACAACGCGACGGATTTTTCGTAAAAGCGTATTTCCGCCACCTTCGGCTTCGCTCGACAGATGACACATTCAATATGGGGTTTTAGTCTAAATGTTTTTTGTTGTTTGGGTAATTTTTGTGACAATTGTATAAATTTCAGTTTTGTGTTAGTATTTTAATAAATTAAAATGGTAAGGCAGTGCCAAGTGTGTAAAGTGACGAATATGATTCATTGATTATCACTTCACAAGTAAGTACAAACTATGCTTGTACCATTGTATCGTCATTAATAATAAAATAAGGGGGGTAGGGGATGGCAATTGCCGTACTGTCAAATAGTACTTCAAGTACAAGTAGCAAGTTTATGCTTTTTTTAAAAGTACTTTAAGTACAAGTACAAGTACAAGAATTGGTTGAAATGTATAGTTTATTTCAGCTAAGATTTGAATTTAAAGCCGTTACTTCTGTCACAAATGCCAACCGTTTTTTTAGGTTTTCAAAATATAAAAGTTACCAGACCAGGAAACCAACCGGCAATTAAAAATAAATAATCTAAAACACGATTATATCTGCCTCTTTTTTTAATACACGTGAACTGTTAAAGGGCGATATAAACCATCAGTTAGTTTACTTGTACTGTTCACTTAAACGGGGCCGGATTGTTCGGATTTTTATTTTCTGTTTCAGATGTTGACGTGTTAACAGCTGATGCCAATTTTGCTTCATTCTTTGGAATATTTAGCCTGTTTTAGTGTTTTTTTGATAGTTTGCGTGTTATTTAGTGTTTCTTGATTATTTATATATAGTGTTGAACATTATACATGGTATTGAACTTTATTTTATTTAACAGAAATTATTTATTTCTGAAAAAGTAAGTAATATTTATCAACATGCAGAAACAGTTTTTTAATTTTATTCTTTATATTTTTAGGAATCAGTAGTGGATAATCATGATTCCTGTATCCCCTGTACTTCCAAAGGGAGTGTTGACGGGAAATTGGTAATTTTAAATAACATCTTAAATTTATATTTATTGATCTACGGTACAGTGAAAGAGTACTGCTAGATTAATCACTATGTTTATAATTATGATTTTTAAAAACTTAGCAAACCATTTGCTGCTTAAGTGTTATATTACAGGTACTGTTTTTTGGTTTAAACATTAATATGGGTATTTTTTAGGAATCATCATATAATCTTCAACATGGTAACAAATTGGCCCAAGAATTTGTAAAAAATGTTTTTAACTATTTTGTAAAACACTGTGATTTAAGCCCTCTTCAGGTAAATTATGTTTTAATACGAAATGCCATTAAAACATTATTCATTTTAAAAATAACATTTTTATGTTAAATTGTAGGGTAAATTTTTATAGACTTTAGCTCAACCAATCTAAATGCAAGGTGTGGATGGGGCGAGACTCTGGTAATTATCTAGAAAGTGGCCGCAACTCCGATTTTGACCAAATTTGGTATACGGGGGGTATTTTGGCGGAAACGTTTCGTTTTCAAAATATCCGTCATAAAAAGTTGAAAATAAAAACTAACCTCATTAAAACTAATCCTCCTTCTTTTTGTACAGAATTATTGATTTTTACACTGAATTGGAACACAATAGTTAATAAAAACTTTTTAAAAACTTGTTTTTATATTTATTTTATACCTATTTTTTATTTAATTGTAAAAATTCACTTTCAAACGCTGCAACCAGGTATACAAAATATACAAAATGGCCGCCCTGTTTGAAAGTGATACTTGGCAATTTAATGAAGAAAAAGGTGTAAAATAAACAAAAAAAGTTTTTAAAAGGTGTTTATAAAATATTGTGTGTCACTTTAGTGTAAAATTCAAGAATTGTGTACAAAAAGAAGGGTGAATATAGTGTAAATGAGGTTAGTTTGACTTTCAAGTTTGATGATGGATATCTCGAAAACGAAACGTTTCCGCCAAATATTTTTTTCAGATTCGTGATCAGCGCCCCAAAAAACCCCTGTATGCCAAATTTGGTCAAAATCGGAGTTGCGGCCACTTTCTAGACAATTATACCGAGACTCTCTTTTGCCGTTCATATTTCATTTTCGAAAGTAGGTTTACAACGCCTCAATAGATTAATGGATAAAGCATTAAATTACGTAAGATCTGGTTCGAATCACGAATGAATATACAATACAATACCACCTTAGGTTTAAATATTGCTTTTTATGTTTGTAACACCTCTGAACAGAGAACCAAGAAAAACATTCAGACATTTATGTAAAGGAAATGGACCAAGTTCTGTGTAATGTAAAATTTGTTTTCTTTATGTTTCCGTACACTTTAGTGTTGTGTTATATTTTTATTGCATTAAGTTAACGATATAATTATGTGTTGTTTTGTAGAATTACAAGTGACATTACCAACGCTACACAATCGTCTTCGTGACAAGCAGCTATATGATGGCAGTCAAACAAGTCTTTATAGACTATTAAAAAGTATGAGCTTTTCTTATAGACCGGATAATAATCGCCGAGCATTGATGAAAAAACCACATGTATCTTCATTAAGAAGACAATTTCTTAAAAACTATAGGCAAAATGAAGAATTCGGTCCAGCCAAAACAACCTATGTTTCCCTTGTTATTATTTATTATATTTGCAAATTGTACTCAAACCTGGGTGTCTAAGTTTTTGTCTTTGATAAAAAATAAACCATATTATACTTAGTCACAAATTTGTATTTAATTTTACATCTAACCTGTCTCTTCCTCCCCCACCTACCCAGACACACGTTTCTTTAATGTCCTTACTTTACAGGTGGCAACCCTAGTTGCTTGGGTTGGTGCCTTAAATCTGTTTCTGGGGTTTAGGCTACTCCAATATTGGCCTAAAAATAACTTAAGACTATAAGAAGGCGGAAAATCTATACTTTAGCCGCAGAGTCAAAACAATGTCCTTACTTTACAGGTGGCAACCCTAGTTGCTTGGGTTGGTGCCTTAAATCTGTTTCTGGGGTTTAGGCTACTCCAATATTGGCCTAAAAATAACTTAAGACTATAAGAAGGCGGAAAAGCTATACTTTAGCCGCAGAGTCAAAACAATTTTATTCATAATAATTGGTGTAACACTATTTTTTCATTAAGCAAAGAACAACATAATGTCGACTATGTAATAAAAAAAATTTGGACGTGACAAGATATTTTAATCAAGTAAACCTTAATCCGACCCTGAACAAAGAAAATATCTAGTAACTAGATAATGACACATCATAGTCCGCCATGATTAATTATAACGGCTTTAAATTCAAATCTTAGCTGAAATAAACTATACTTGCTTTTCCAAGTAAATTTAAAGTACTTGAAGTACCACGCAAGTATTTTATTTGAAGTAAAACAAAGTACTTGAAGTAAAACAAAATACTTGAAGTACTGGAGATAAAAGTAGTTTTAGTTGACTACATTTTTTTAAATAACATCAAGTTAAATGATTAGCGCAAAAGAAAATATATGCTTTGATAATTTAACGATTTATCTGACTTGTAAAGTCTGTTATTGTGAAGTATGCATTGAGATTTTTAACAATGTTATTTTTTTTTTAAGTTTTTTGGGTTAAAAGGTCCAATATAATTTTTTAGTTCGATCCAAATGCATTTTTATTTTAGATTTTGAAACCTTATGACATCCCAAAACTAGTGAATAACCCAATATTTTCTGCAGTTTTACCCTTTTAATAAACTATTATATATAGATTGTGATATAAAATTTTAATTACAGGTATCTTTAAGTAGTATAAGAAACAAATAAAAAATATTTTCCAAAAATTTTTAAACTAGTATTTATACAATAGTTTAATGTTTTTTTAAAGTACCTATAATATAAAAAGTATTTAAAATAATTGTAATTTTATCATTCTTGGTGCCATTAACAATTTAATTGAGAGCTATAATGTATCAGAGTCAGCAAAGGTCGAGTGAACTTCTTGTTTTAACCTGTTTGCGCGATTATCTAACGTAAATAAATTGGCGTACTTAATTGATTTTTTTTTAACTTCAAGTACGTTCTTTTTACTTAAAGTACTTTTTTTACTTCCAGTACATTGTAATACTTCAAGTACTTAGACAAATACTTCAGGTACTCGACTTGGTCAAATCAAGTAAAAGTTCAAGTATCTTGATATAAATTAATCAAGTACAAGTACTTCCTAATAAAAAGTACTTAAAGTAAAGTACTTTAAGTGGAGAAAAGTATTTAAATTAAAATTTTACTTCAAGTACTTCAAGTTTTGACAGCTCTGATGGATACTAATAAAAATTTCCCCAAAAACAAATGTCGTATATTATAGTCGATTTAATTAGAGCAAAATAAATATATTAAAAATGAAACATTCTTTTAATTCATGAGAAAGTAAGTACTCTGATAGCGTAACATATAGACGCAAGTTTCCTACATAATTTTTCTTTATGTTTTTTTTTTTTAATTTAGTTTAACAACGACATAAATTTCTACTATATTTTTTAATATTTCAAAAATTTACCAGAATTCTTATATTTAATATTCTTCTTTCCTGTTTTAAAAACCTATGAGTAATTAACCAAGCCCATATTCGAATTAAGCAAACTACAGTAGATACAAACATCAAAAAAATATATGAAAGAGTCACAAAAAACTTCTAAATACCAAAAGCAAATTGGTATTATTACTATTTATTGAATATAGATATTCGTACACAAGATTTTATGTAAAAATTTGTATTACAAACTCTTAAGTTACCTCACCCTCCACATATATATTTCTCCTTCTTCCTACTCCTTTCCAATTTACACAAATTAAAATTCCCCACAATTTTCCCCCTTTATTTTCTATTAAAAATCCCCTCTAAGCATCCCGTACTCCCCTACTTTCTCTAAAAAACCATTGGACTCGTTCTCGCGTCCACTTGAGATTGGAATTGCAAGTAGAAGGGCTACGGCGGCTGCGAAGGTGCCCAAAAAGGGGGGATGGAGCGTCGGGACGCTGAAAGGCAAGGAGAAAAGGAGGGAAAAAGGACGCCGACTCGAGGAAATAAGGTAAAGAAGTATTGAACGAGAGTAGCCTTTGAGGAGCGTCGGTAATGGGCAAGAGCCAGGGTTGTTAATTGTGTTGGGGTTATACTTGTTTTAGTACAATAACTGTTTATATTATTTATTGTGGGAAAAATTATACATCTAAGAGTATAAAAAGACCTTTCATCTTAAACTAAAACAGGAGATAGATGGGTTGTTGAATTAAAAAGTAGTTGTACAAGTTTTAAAGGCGATCCACGCGTAGAACGTACAAAAAGTGCATGAAGACCAAAAATTGGAGCAAAAATACAAAATATGGTTTTGGAAGGTCATTAATATTCAAGTGTGATATGGTAGAACCTTTAGGAATTTTGTTGGGCAGTAGGAGCAATATTTTGGTTAACATTTTGGATTATGGAAAGCTTTGCGTACAATGGGTGCCACATTTGAATGCGTCTTTCTCAGCAATATACGGAGCTTTTTAGAGAGAATAAAAAGAGTTTTATGCATTGTTTTCTTACTATAGATAATACTTTAATCTACCTAGACTTGCTGGGTGTAAAATTTTGTAAAAAAATCTGGTTTACAGAAAAAAATAATTCATAAAGACAGCACCCTCCCTCACACATCTCAAAAACTCATCACGGAAATCAGATTTAGTTGTCTTTTACTTCTAAATTTTTTAACATTCCAAAAACTAACATAAAAGGAATTAATAATTTTATTTTTGTTTTTACAGTCTTTTAATTTTTAGTTTACTTTATTAATTATTTTTGTAGCATATTGCAGGTATTAATATACAGACCCTAAAATATTTTTTAAACGGTCTTGGAGCGAGCTAATTACCCCCTTTACCCCCTCTCCTTACTTACACCAGTGGTTCAGGGGTTTACATTGAATAATAAAATGTATTTCATAAAATCATAAAATAATATTTTCTTATCGAAAACCGCATCTTAAAAAACTACCTACCATATGTTTAAGTTGTACAATATTTAGTACAATTTTATTAGGATAATTTAAAACCTGTTGTCTTTCTACCCACCAACCTGCAACCAATTTTATTCCGTATTTTTTTTAACTCCCTTTAAACTACCCTCCTCCCTCCACCCATTACCGTCTGCGTCATCGGTCCATTGACTGCCGCTGCTTGGCTTTGCTTAATTTCTTTTACCTGACGAGAAGCGGTGAACAAGTGAACACTTACCTGAAGTGTATGCATATATATGCAAAATGACGGTCATTTTAAACGTTTTCTTAAGTAAAGCTTGCTTTGTACAGGGTGGCAGGTTTTGATTTTAATTACGGGGTACTGAACACCGTAAGAAATAAAGCAATTCTGTTTGTACAGTAACGGCCATTAAATCTTGGGCAATTCTTTTTCCCTTTCGTAAAATAGGCTTCTGCCAACATCTACTGAATATAAATACCTGTTGAAAAATTTAATGAACAAACAGGTGACCATGGTAATAAAAATATTTTTTAAAATGAACTTAACTTTGGAACAAAAAGTATTAATTAATTAAATATTCATTATATTGAGCAGAGAGGTTGGCTAGAAAGGGATGTGGCGGAAGAGCTTAACATCTCAAAGAGTACTATTCATTTTGTTAAAAAAAATTGACAGAAAACACACTACTTTCAGAGAAGAGCTGGAAGTGGTCGCCCCAAACTAGCGAATCAAGAACAAGACAATAATTTAGTTAATGTTTTGAGAAACCAACCATTTAAATCTGTAGTTACAGCAAAAAAGGAAAGCAATTTCCCAGCATCGGTTAAAACGGCACGGCGAAGAATAAGACAAATATCCAAATTGCGCTGCCACCCGGCAGTTTTAAAACCATTTTTAACAAATACAAATAAAGAACAACGCATTAGATTTGCAGTTCAATTTTACTTGAAACTTCCGATTTTTTGGGAATTATAATATTCACCGATGAAAAAGTGTTTCAGTTGTGCTACAATGGGATACTTAAGGTATACATGCCTCAAGGAACACGATTTGATGAAAAATATACCCAAAAGGACAGAAGTAGTGGGCGATTTTCGGTAAATGTTTGGGGGTGGCTGAGTACACAAGGACTTGGTGTATGTTATTATATTGAAGAAAGGTTCAATGCGGAGGTACATACAGTGCTTTCATTTCAAAACGAACCACTCTAAATATTTTTAAAAAAAAACACTCCCAAAAAAACAAAAACACGTCGATTTAGATATACAGGAAAAGTTTAATTTCGTATTTGATAAAATTTTATCGGTCACCTCCTAACCTCCAGTTAACCTCACTTTGATATGCCCAAATGGCAACCCTCATAGTGTGACCATCATTGTAAGCGGCATGAAATTTGCTATCCAACAGTTCTAAGAAACTTTAAATCGATGGACGTAGAAGCGACTTAGAAGTAAAATGTGTGTTAATTAGTTTATCGTGTTCAAATAATTTACTTTTTCAAATGCTCAAAATGTGCGCCGTTATTGGCGAGACAATAATAAAGTCTGTTTTGAAATTCTTCGCGAACGTTGGCGAAAGTTTGTCTGGTAATACCTCTGCATTCCAGTGTAATACTACATTTAAGTTCTTGAATATTTGCAGGGGGCGTTTTGTACACTTTACTTTTTAAATAACCCCAGAGGAAAAAGTCTAGAGGAGTTAAGTCTGGGGACCGTCTGGCATTCGATGGCACCTCGTCTGCCTATCCATGTGCCTGGAAACTGTTCATTGAGCCACTCTCGAACTGCTAAAGCATAGTGGGGGGGGGGTCCATCTTTAAATGCAAATTATTTTCACTGAGTTCCATAGCACCATTTTCATCCACCTGATTTTCCAAAGATTGGACGATAGAAGGGTATATCCCTTTTCCAAAAAAGGGTTAGATACAGTTGTCCCTTAAATTTTCTTTCAGAAAGAATGGCCCGATAATTTCATTTCCATAAAAAAACCCGCCCAAACGTTGATCTTCTCTGGAAATTGGTATGTCCTTCCTGAAAAATGTGCGGATTTTCATTATCCCAATATCTGCAGTTATGTCTATTAAGAATTCCATTTAAAAAAAAGTTGATTCGTCAGAAAAGCAGATATTTTTGATCAAATGGGGTCTTCGTCAATTCGCTGGCCATTGATTCGCAAAATTCTATTCTTCTATCATAATCGTCTTCGTGAAGTTCATGAAGAAATTTTATTTTGTATGGAAAAAACTTTTTCTTTTTCAAAATTTTGTGCACGGAACCCGTAGAAATATTGGTCAGCTTAGAAACTTTTGGAATAGAAAACGTCGGATCTATTGCGAACTGTCCTAGTATCTCAACCTGGCGTGCTTCGTCTAAAACCATTTCATTAGTACTTTTTTTGTTGCATACAGATCCAGTTTCTTTAAACTTACGCACCAATTCCATTACATATTTATGCCCCACGTTTTTATTTTGATGCCTCTCATTGAATACTTTGGGGGGGTTTTACGCGCGCATAGATCTTCAGCCCCATATAGGAAAATTATTTTTATTCTCTCTGCTAGAGTATACACCACTTTTAAATCAAGATTCTTAATTTTAAACTAACGATGCAAAATGACAATCCTAACAGTAATATTTAACTGGTTCCCAAACGTCTTAAAAACTTGTGCTATTGCAGTGTTTTTTAGCAGGTAACACAAAAAATAATAATTGGAAGAATGCACCCGGGGTTTAAAAGGGGTATGGGAAACCCAATACTGTAGAACAAAATTTAGCCGTGCAGGGCAGCGGGAATGGGGGGGGCGGCAATGCGGAGTTTGGGAATGAGTAGTGGGTCAGGGCCAGACTTCCCTAATTATTTGTTACTATCTATAAAGTTAACATCACCATATGTCAAAAAAATTTCACTGTTTTTTTCCAAAATTGTTGGTTATTCAACGATATCACTGTAGAATATTTAAAAATTGTGTAATATTGGATTTTTTATCATCTGATATAATATGGAAAGAATATTTACGCCCTCTATTTAAATGGTTGATATTTTCGGGGGGTTTTGTATTTTTACCAAAAAACTTTGTAAATAAATAAAACACGATTTTTAAAATAAATTTTAAACTAAATTGTTAAATGAAATAAAAGTACCTAAATTAAACCTTATTTCTTTTTATAATCCAAGAAACACACAAACATTGTGGTAATCATCTAAAAGATAGTTAAGATTCCTTTTTCCCCCGTATTTCCTATGAATATTTTATTTTCTATTATTCATAATTGATATAGGTATTATTATTTATTCGTTCCTAACGTTACGTCTCATAAAAAAACCCAATTTAAATATAAAAATACTTACCTAAAGTAAAAAATGCCGGGTATGTTACCCTTGGTTTTCAAGACAAAACCATACAACCTCCAGTCATTTTGTTACGATATTAAGTAACAAACAATAAACACAAAATTATAGTCACAATTAAATAAACACTAATCACTAAAATAAAATGTTTTTATCAATCCAAAAAACTCCTGCAACCACAAAATATAATCACACAAGGCAAAACAACCGAAACTAATACGGCGCAAAGGGCACAAACCCCAAAGCGGCGATTGATGGCGAACGCTAACGGTGGTGGATGGTACAGCGCGGATACCCCTACGCGCCGCGTGCCCATGCATTAAAAAAGGTATTCCGGCTCTCATAAAATATAATGTGTTGCCTAACTGCACATTGATTTATCAGTTTTTAAAGTGGGCAAACTTTAAAATTATTTCATGGAATTTTGTTATTGCGCAGAATCGGCAAGGCCAAGTCGACAGTTATTTTTATACTGGGCTGGACTTTTTTTGATCGAATGGGCCATAGCATTGGGCTTCCAAAAAGTTTAAAACTTCCTTGATGCACATAAAATAGTCTGCGAGGAATTTCAAAACAAGCTTTTCCCCAAAAACGGCGCACATTTTGACATTTGATAAAATAAATTATTTGAACACGAAAAATAATTAACATACATTTTTACTTCAAAGTCGCTTCTACGTCCATCGATTTAAAGTTTCTTAGTACTGTTGGATAGCAAATTTCATGCCCAAATGATGTGTCACATTTGGGGGTTATTTGACACATAAAGTGAGGTTAACTGGAGGTAAGGAGGCGACCGATAAAATTTTATCAAATATGAAATTAAATTCCCCCCGTATATCAAATCGACGTGTTTTTTTTTTTTTGGTGAGTGTTTTTTTTAAAATAATATAAAGATAAGCACTGTATAGATCTACTACAGAATATCATCTTCCTTCTGTACTGGATCGGATAAAATTTTTTTATCAGCAAATAAGTGTTCCGTTCAAATGTTTGAGCCTTATTTAAAAAAAAAAATAAAAAAGAGTTTGGCCGCAAGATGTAAACGAGCTTAAGGATAAAATTTTGAAGAGTTACGAGGAAATCCGGACTACCCGGGGGGG
>JAHBCN010020583.1:0-15073 GCA_019359885.1 Listronotus oregonensis
GAATTGCACCTTCTTTTGATCTCCATCTTAACCCCCCTTGACATACTCGTTCGCGGTAGGGGTGAAATTTATTCCGATTAAGAACGTCACGGCCGTTAGGAGCAACGCCTGCTGACTTCAATTTCCGTAATGAGATACGGGCGTCTCGATTACACTTTGATAACAAATTTTTTTTTCTTCATTTGCTGGTTTATTTTTTAATTTAAAAAACCCCAAATTAATTAGTTTTTTTTTCAAACCCTAAACATACTCTTACTGGGTTGTCGCCTTTCCGGGATTTATTCAAGTACATTTCTTCAGCCTTTCGTCTTCCCGGCAAAAAAAAACATTCCAAATGTCATATCTTTCACTATTTAAAACCATTCATTTTAACTTTATCTCTTAGCAAACTTTTTTGACCCCCTTTTAAAAACTATCATTGAAAAAAAAATATTAATACGAGACCACGTCAAATATGAATAAAATTAACGAAATAGACATAAGCCTACTTGTGAAAAATGATAATTTGTCATAAGTACGAGTTACCCCTTGGAAAGGGGATGTTCTGATTTTAAAAATTAAAAATTCAATATGGCGGCCATAAGAAAAACAAAGGTTATGGCTCCGCAACATAGTGGCCTAAATTTTTTTGCCCCCCTTTTTTTTGCAGTTGGGTTTATCTCCGAAATTTTCACGGGTCTGTCCATATAATGATTGAAATATTAAAGTTGTTCTAAAACGCCTTTTTTGCCTTGTATATTTTGAAGAACCTTTTAAAAATATGCTCAAAACGGAATATTGTTGGGCACTCGGAACGCAACCTCCCAAACCACTTTGTATCTCCAACGGTTTCAAGATCCCCATGTTTTGTTATTCCGGGTATATATATATATATATATATATATATATATATATATATATATATATATATATATATATATATATATATATATATATATATATATATATATATATATATATATATATATATATATTTATATTATATATATATATATATATATATATATATATATATATATATATATATATATATATTATATTACCTTTTGTGGTCATCTATCTTCCTCTAAAATTTTGTTAACATCGGTTCAGTTATTTCAGAGAAAAAAATAAAATATTAAAAAAAAACTGTTTTGCACCACTAAATTTAAAAATGAATAAAAATACTAATTGTTTTTGATTAATAAAATTAAACAGGGAGCTTATTAAGTAACCAAATATCAATAGCTCAGATTATGTTTGGTTAATTTAAACTGTACAGGGTGTCCAAAATCTAGTGTCAAACTCTTCACATTTTAAATCACTTTATTTTTCTTATTTTAAATATGAGTCCCTGTATATTTTTAGATCGTTGGATGCAAAATTAAAAAACAAACATTTTTCTAAATAAAACCCTATCAAAATTCCTAAATTAAAAGTTATTCGTTAAAAACTCATTTTGGCATCTATTTCAATAGTAATACCATTGAATCAAAATGGTAGGTAGCTATGAAAAACAATTTATTGTCATTAGAGTTTCCTACTAAAATAAATTATTAACTAGAAATTCGAAGTTACATAAATGTTAGCCAAAAGGTATTACAAATTAAAAATTAGGTTTATTTAACATTTAAAGGTTTTTCTTATTTTAATAATTTACTAGAATTTTTATAATACCTTAAAATTAGATTTTGTAAGTTAAGTAAACTCCAATATCAATACATTGTTTTTCATAGCCACCTATTATTTTTATTTAATGGGATTACTATTGAAAAGGATGCCAAAATGAGTTTTTCAACAATAACTTTTAATGTGTTAAAATTTTGATTGGGATATTTGCAAAAAAGTTTGTTTTTTGTTCTGCATCCAACGACCTAAAAATATACAGTATATATTAAAAATAAGAAAATAATGCCAAATTTGAAAGTTTGTTTTTGGACATCCTGTGTTAATTAACCAAACGCCTGAACAATTGATATGTAATTACTTAATAAGTTTCTTTTTTAATTCTTCTAATCAAGAACAATTTTATTTTCCATTTTTTAAATTATTCAAAAATTTTTTTTTTTTTTTTTTTTTAAAAAAACCGATTTAAAAAAAAAGATGACCACAGAATCCTAAATATACAAAAAAATGAAAGATTCAATTTAAAAAATGACCACTGAGTAACCTTTTTTTTAAAACCCTGTAAAACAAAATTACCCGAAAACCTATTTAAAGGAAATCTGCAAAAATTGAAAATTTAATTAAATAATTATTAATAAAGGAGGTGAAAAAAATAAAATAAATAAATATATATATATATATATATATATATATTATTTATATATATATATATTTAATATATATATATATAATTAAATTTAAAATATATATAATATATATTAATATATATATATATAAAATATATTATAATATATATATAAAAAAATATTAAAATTTAATATATATATATATATATAGAAATATAAATATATATATATAATATATATATATATATATAATATATATATATATATATATATATATATATATTATATATATAAAATATATATATATATATTATATAATATATTATATTATTAATATTAAAATTATATAAATTTATTTTAATCATTGTATCTTAACAAGGGAAAATGGTTAAAAAAAACAAAGTCATTCTTGATAAAAAAAAAGCTTGCCAAAAAAATATGATCCACAATGAGAAAATAGATTCTCAAAAATGCAAAAAAGAACAAACAGTCGTTTTTGGCCTTTTAACGTAAAATAGTAATTAAAAACTTGCTCCAAACTTATTTTTAATTTTGATTCTGAAGTTACTGACGAAATTTTAAATTTACAAAAAAAAAAATTTTTGCAACGACGCATATTACATTTACATTTTTTTTACATTTTACATTTTTTCCATTGTATGTTTATTTTTATTAATGTTTAGTAATGTAAAGATATGATTTAAGTAAAAGTAGTAAAATGCATACTTGCAAAAATGTAGATTTTTTTAATTTCTCCTAAATTTAAATTTTCTTCAGTATGGAATCAGGTCAGGAAGTAAATTTGAAGTAAGTTTTTTTATTTATTATTTCACGTAAAAAGGCCAAAAAATTACCGTTTGCTTTTGTTCGATTTTATGTTTTTGCATTTTTGAGACGCCCTGCCCTGTATGATAAAAATATTTTTTCTCATTGTGGTTCATATTTTTTTAACAAGCAAAATTTTTTATCAAGAATGACTTTTATTCATATCTTTTAATTTTTGGTTCATTTGTCCTCTTGTTAACCGCATTCGCGGACATACAAAAATGTTTATTTTTTTAATTTTTCCTAAACTAAATTTTGTTCAGTAAGTTAGAAATCAGGTTAAAAAGTGAATTTGGAGCAAGTTTTTTATTTACTATTTCACGTTAAAAGGCCAAAAAGTGACTGTTTGCTCTTGTTTAATTTTATGTTTTTGCATTTTTGAGACGCCCTATATGCTAAAAATCTTTTTTCATTGTGGTTCATATTTTTTTGATAAGCTAAATTTTTTATCAAGAATGACTTTTATTCGTATCTTTCAATTTTTGGTTCATTTGTCCTCTTGTTAACCGCATTCGCGGACATACAAAGATGTTTATTTTTTTAATTTTTCCTAAATTCAAATTTTTGTTCAGTAAGTTAGGAATCAGGTTAGAAAGTGAATTTGGAGCAAGTTTTTTATTTACTATTACAGGTTAAAAAAACAAAAAATAACTGTTTGCTCTGGTTCGATTTTATGTTTTTGGATTTTTGAGACGCCCTGTATGATAAAAATCTATTTTCCCGTTGTAGTTCATATTTTTTTGACGCAGCAGAATGTTTTATCAGGAATGACTTTTTTTCGTATTTTTGGTTCATTTGTCCTCTTGTTAACCGCATCCGCGGACGTACTATATATCTATATATACACGCTCATTTAATTGTGCAACATATGGGATTTTTTTTATTAATTGCACAATAGTAATACAAATATTGCCAAAAGTTGGTGCATGTTTAATAATTATATTAGGTGCACTTAGAATGGTTGCAAGTCAAACAGCATACAGGGTAGGTCAAAAAATATAATAACTGTACAAGAGTAAACTATCCTTATTTCAGAAAATTCAGCAAAATGTTATAAAAAAAAGTTGTTCAGAATTAAAAGTTATGCCTAAATATCAAAACATGGCCTTTCATAAATTATTTTAAATCAAATTATTTTTGCATAACTTTGTTTAAATTCAAGCATATTTGTAACATTACCATTACAACGATATTAAACACAACTTAAAAATTTTACAAAAATTCTTTTTAATAAGATAAAACATTAGTAATGATAATGTGCATATCAAAAAACGCTTATTTAAAGTGCAAAATTTTTATTTTAAATTTTTATTAAAAAACTGTACAAATTAATAGACATCATTAAAAAACATACTAAAATTATCGCGGATACCCACGAGAAAAAAACAAATGATGTTAAAAGTAAACATTATGACAGTTGGGTACCAATATTTTTTTTATCTTAAATAATTTTGTTTTATTTTATTTTATTTCAAGGCAGTTATCGTTAGCCAAAAAGGCCGAATTAGTTTTAATATGTGGAAATAACTTTAGGAGATAGTTTTAATAAAAGACATTCAGAGAAAAAAGTTCATTATTCAATTGTACTAGATTTATAATATTTAAGGAAATGACAAATTTTATGCTTGTTGCAATAATATTAATCACAACTTTAAAATTTTGCAAAAGCAAAAATGCGTTTTAACATTAGTAATAATAATATGCCTGATAAAAAACGCTCATTGAAAGTACAAAATTTTAATTTTAAATGTTTATTAAAAATTAATATACAAACATAAATCCTACTAAAATAATCGCGGACACCCATGGAAAAGAACAATTAAATGTTAAAGATAACATTATTATTATTATAATTATAAATTAAAACTTATCTCCACATATTAAAACTAATTCAGCTTTCTCGGCTAACGATAACTGTCTTGAAGGAGGGCTTTGAAATTAAATAAACTTAAGAAGCAAAGTCTAAATATTCAAGAAAGTAAAAATATTGTTACCAAACTGTCAAAATATTTTTTTTAACCCTTAATTTTTTTTCATGGATATCCGGATAATTTTAGTAGGTTTTTTAATGATGTCTATTGATTTAGTACAGTTTTTTAATAAACATTTAAAATATAAATTTGGCACTTTAAAGGAGCACTTTTAATATGCATATTATCATAACTAATAGTTTACCTTATTAAAAAGAATTTTTGTAAAATTTTTAAGTTGTGTTTTTAATATCGTTGCAACAAATATGAAGTTTCTGATTCCCTAAAATATTAAAAATCTATGGTAATGTTACAAATATGTTTAAATTTGAACAAAGTTATGCAAAATTGATTTCATTTAAAATAATATATGAGAGTGTTTAGGGTGCATTTAAAAAAAATAATAATAAAGAAAAATTTGAGAAAAAGAAACAAAATTTTTTTTATGAGACCATGTTTTGGTATTTAGGCATAACTTTTAATTCTGAACAACTTTTCTTTATAACATTTTACCAAATTTTCTGAAATAAGGGTAGTTTACTCTTGTACAATTTTTATATTTTTTGACCTACCCTGTATGCTGTTTGACTTGCAACCATTTTAAGTGCACCTAATATGATTATTGAACACGCACCAACTGTCGGCAATATTTGTATTTTGATTTTGCAATTAATAAAAAAAATCCCATATGTTGTTGTGTTCTGGCCTTTTAACCAACCGCTGCTGCTAGCTACTTGGATACCAAAAGTAGACAAAATAACTATACTAGTTTTTTTTTTGTAAAATTATAACACCTACAACATTTGGAAGAGTGGTTGAATTTCGGCCCATTTTCAAATTCACGAAATTTCTAATTAAAAATTATCAGTGGGTGGCCGTGGATTGACTGGCATTTGCTTTGTCCTGACGCTGCGTTGGACGTTTTGTTTATTGCTGCTAGTTGCTGCAAATAAAATTTAAGAAATAAAGGATGCAAAAAAATGGAGAACCGACTAATATCCGGTTGGATTTAATTTTATTTATTGGGCTATAGGTGCAATATGGTTAATGCACTGAGATAAATACATTACATTTTTTAACTGTTTCCACCATTTTCATACACGCAAAGTTATATTATGAGCTTCTTTACCGCAATTGCAAAATTGGTTAATAAACTTAATAAATCTGAATATCCATTTACCATATTAAAAGATTTTATTTATTCTAAATTATAGTTTATTATTCAATGAGCATGTAATTATAACTATTACTCACGATGATGAAGTTCAAAGTGAGTAACAGCTATTACATGCGAGTAGAATACTATACTTTTTCTACGACTTATCTTTTATACAGTAAGTTACATAGCTGTTTAAATTACCTTTTCAATGATTTATCATAGCTGCATTTTAATTAAATTTTTCGGAACTTCCTATTTAAAATACACGAGAGAAAGTAAGAAATCTACCTGCCCAAGTACTTTTTAATTTGTTTTACAATTTTACCTTAATTACCAACCTTGTGATAGTGATACTAAAATATGAATATTTTTTAAATGTTCTTTATCGGTGATTTTTTATTTACCCGCCAAACTTTGCACAAAAAAATCTATTTTATTCAAACTTATTTATTAAAACACAGTATGGTAAATATTAATTACTAACGTTTTCTTTGAAAATATTTATGGTGATATTGGAACAATTTTTGAAATTTAAAGTTGGAGTGGTATTAATGTCTATATTAACGTTTTCGTTATTTGCATTTTTATGCATATTCACAGTCGATGACGTTTTCGCATTTACGTTATCTGTTTTAAAAATATTATTTGCAGTGTCTATTTTGTTTCGTAGCGATTGGTCTATGTAGCCCTCTGATATCACCACCACCGTCTACCAGAAGAGTGGCGGACGACCTTCTTAACATATGGCCGGTAAATAGTTCTGGATTTGGTAGATTTTAAAAAATAGCAACTTTTTTTCCATCGATCCAAATTTGTTAATTTCAATAGATTGGATCATACATTTACCTTGTTTATAATTGAGAAAAAATGAAGTTGGACAGAAAAGATTTTTTGGTCGAATATTAATTTATTTTTTGCATACCTCGTAGTATTTATCAGTGACGGTAAATTTTCTGGATATTTTAGTTTTTGTGTTTGGTATGTTCAATAAAAACGCTGATCCTAGATCCTTTATGTCGGTGATGTTCATTTGACGCAACTCAGAACTGCGGCAAGCGCCGGCAATCCCCATAATTAATGCAACCTTAAATTTCAAAAAAAAACATAATTAAAAGAAGGGTAGATGCGTTGTATTTTTAAATTGTTACCTTAGTTACGAGATGATCTTTATCTGGTGCTTCATAGATGAATTTATGGATTTCCTCAGAGGTAATGTTTTTTCTTTTTTTGCATGGTATCCCTCCGACTTTCTTTTTAAAAAAGCTCTAAGTTTTAAATACTTTTCTATTTAAACATCATGTTTTAATCCTAGGGTGCTTCTCATCATTGAATAGTATGCTCATAAGGAAGAAGGCTTATATTTATGGAAAGCTCTTCAAAGTAAACCGAGACGACGTTTTCGAAAAATGAATTAGCGTTTCGGTTTTTTTTCCAGTTCATAAACAAATTATAAACGGCTTCCTATTTGCTTCTTGAACACGCCGTGTTCGCTGCTTCTGTAATTTCGGGTGGAGTGCCAGTTTTCATTTCATCGACACTGATTATAGCCATTATTCTTACAGGAAATTTCCTAGGTATTTATTAAACGAACAAAAACTTTTAATATATTTTATAAATCAAAATATGGCGTCAGTTGTGAATAACATTGGTTGTCATAGTACCGTGAAAACAGATGTCAACCAGCAATTTTTCTGTCAGGCAAAGCACACTATTATTTTTATACACCATCTTATAAAGTCACAGGATTGTGAAAGATGAACTTTTTTTTCTTCAGATAAATGAAATTTGTTAATAATTCCTATTTTTTTCAATATTGGCAATTATTAAAGGTAGACTTTTTGAAACTTAGATATGTTAGACAGTGCTTATTGACTCTTAAAGACGTGTATACGTGCGTTTCATGCTACTATGTAGAGGTCATCGAACCAGTGAGTAATAACCCGTGAGTAATGGATCATTACTCACTGGTAGGTAATAAGTGTTATTATCTATTTAAAATTAGTTAATAATAAGCATATTATTAAACAGTCGTTGAAAAATAATTTTATTAAATAAAGAATTTGTTATTTTGTTCTTGTAAGTTTGAGAATTCTTAATTTTTACCATTTCGATTTACAGCAGCCTTTCATTGTACAGGAGGCGCAGGTCAATATAAAAAGGTTTTCGTCAACCATATAAAAATAACTCTTGTTATGTTAACAAAAAAACATCTTGGTATTTAGCTACAATTTTAAGGCGTTGGATTAAAAAAATCTTTGAAGTCTAAATTAAATTTAATTAAAAAGATATACTTCAAAAAGATATAAAATTTATTTGTCGTCACATTTTTTAAAATTAAATAATGCCAAAGATCTACCATTTATTACTATAAAACTGTATTTATATATTTACCTGGAACTCTACTACTTTTTTAAGTCATTCTAATGACTAACTACAACTAACCACAACAAATTATTTAAATTAAGTATGTTTTAGAAAAACTTTGCGTAATTTGAAATACTTATCATAAAGTAACAGATGTCGAAAATATAAACTAAAAATTCAAACCTAATTCTTATTGTATATAAATAAATGCAAACCATACGCTTTCATAAATAATAAAAGGCATTTTAAAAATAAAATATATAAATCTCCAGTAAATAAAATGTATTGAAAAACCAAACCTATGCAAGATATGATATAATTTAAATAATTAATGAGTCGTCCATTTAAATGATATTACAAAGCTTATTAGAATTTAAATAGGATCTTTATTTAATGCACTTTTAAAAATGCACATATTATTACCTTTTTTAACCATCCCCCAAAAAAAACTACCAATAGTTAAATAAATTATTCTCTATTAACAGGATTTTTAAAAATGTTGACCCAATAAATGTATTTCTGCCAAAAAAAAATATAAAAGGGCATATTTTAATTTTATCTCAGTTTATATTGGGTTATTTTGTTAAGTTTTTTTTTTAATTTAGTGTCCCAATTTTTTTTACCGTGTGAACAGTTCCCACAAAATATGTTTTACTAGGAAACACCTTTGGTCTAATCTCTATAAAATATATTTTATTTTTTGTACTGTTTGTCAGAGTATGCCTATCGTTTACGGGCTTTAAAAATGTTTTATTTATTAAGCCTAATTTCCCAAATAATAATTTTTAAATTTGTAGTCTCTTAAAAATTGTATTAACCAATGTTTCTGGCTCCAAAAAAATGTCAATTTATAGACTTTTTTCTCATTATTGTTTTTTTATTCTTCTTCTTCTTCTTCTTCTCTGGGAGCCGTCTTGATTCACTACCGGAGGCAGCGTAGCCTCTTGCCTAATCTCCCATTATCTTTTATACCAATCCTCACATTAGTCTTGTTCCTTCTACAAGTCTGTATAACCCCGAGACTGGTTGGTTGATATATTCCTTTGGGCTCATTTCCGGTCGCCCAAATAATGCCTGTCTTTTGTGATTCAATGCTTCACATTCGCACAGGATATGGTAGGCTGATTCTTCCCCCTCGTCGCACATTCTGCAACTTGGGTCCCCATTGTATGAGCCTATCTTGTGTAGGTGTCCTCTTAGGTTATCATGCCCTGTTAGTAATCCTACTGTTATGCGAAGTCTTTTCCTACTTTGTTCTTCGTTCTTTTGGATGGGCCCCTTATGAAGCTTTTTCCATGTCTAATTCTACTGAGGTTTCCAGTATTCCTCGTGTTTGTTTCGGATCCATTTCCTGATTTCTCATTATTGTTTATTTTAATTAAGGTAAATTTGGTACTTAGAGGATTATTAACTTTAAAAAACAAAATTTTATGCCAGATTAGACTAAATTTAACTGACGTGTCTTTTAAGTATAATGTCATCTTGGATTTTGTCAATTGTAAAAGCCAAATTTTATACCAAATGTAATTATAGAAATATTTATAGTTTTTGTATAATGTATTATGTAAATATGACTAACCAAAATTAAAAGCTTACAAAACAGCTGCCGGTAATCTCCAACGCCACTGTCTGATTGAGTCTGTAGTAGAAACGCTTAGCATTTTATAATCTGAATCTTAGGGTCGTTTTAGAACCCACAATATATAAGCAATTAAATTCAAAATCGGCTAGTTTTTCACTTTAATAAATTGCGGATGGTGTTCTTAAGAATACTTAACAGTTTCTGTTAAAGTATGCTGTTGGGTCCGTCTTTGTAAAATTGCAATAACCATTGTAGATAATTTGTCAAAAATAATAGTTTAAATTTTTGTGGTAATAGACGGAGAGCTGGAGCTGAAAAATCATCGTCATCAGTAATATGGAGTTTATTCCGTAAAACATGTTTATTTAGTATTGTTAATTATGTTACCGCGCAGGCTGATAACCTATTGGATTTTACCCTTGTACGAACACTTGGCTTAGCAATTTATTGTCATTTCGACGTTTGATTAATCTGTTAATTTTTTTTGTTCCACAGTTGCTACTCATAAATAGTCCAAAATTATTTTTAAGTTCAAGTTGTTTAAGGACGTGTTTTAAGTTTCTATACCAAGGAAAACAAATCTGCCTGATGGCATACCCTTAATTGTGTTACAGAAATGTGCTACAAAATTACATTTTTACCTGCGCTTTTAGATCTCTAATAACCAGGAAGTTCCTTAGTCAAACTAAAACGTCTTCCGTGTCAACATATCCCAGACCTAGACCTATATCTGTTTTATGAAAAAAAATTATATAATTTTCTTGAACTTATTTCAGATTTAAAAAAACAAACATAACCTAAAATTGCACATACGTTCTTAATATATGAACACTTATTGACTTATTTCAAGTAGGAAGGTTCCCGGTAGATAAATGTTTTATACGTCTGACCATTTATTTATTAAAATTTTACCTAAATCATTATAAGAAGAATAAAATAAATTTTCATTTAAAAAATGTTAAAAATTTACTTAGATAGGTCATTTCATTATTAAAATTTAATTATCATTATACCAATAATCTACGCACCTGTCCTGGTTGCTTAATAATGATATTAATGTGATGCCATAAACTTGGGTTGTAGTCAGTTTAAAAGGATAAAATAAGTTGTAAAGATAATTATTTACTACATTTTGTTTGCAAAACTAGTAGTCTAAGACCAAGTGAACCATCCGACTAACCCATTTCCCACAAAGCTAGAAAATTTTCAAATATTATTATACCATCGCTCAATTATGAAAATACCGTTCTGGCAGGTATCCTTCGGTTATTTCATCATCCCTTAAAATTTTGGAAATGCCAAATATTTTTTTTAACCTGCTTCCACAAAGCTAAAATTTTGATATGATGTAATTTTCATAATATGTGAGTCGAAAAAAAAAATTGGCAACCTATTTTGATAGTTACAAGTATGTGCCAGACGATAGTAAAGTTGTCGTCGAGATGGCAATTTATAACCTGCTTCCACAAGGCTAAAATTTTAAGGGCATATTTTTTTAATAGTTGGAAAAGTATATTTAAACTGCCAGACTATTCTGATGGTTGCAGGGCTGACCAGTATAATGTCAGCTCGACAAGAGTGCGGGAGCAACAGACTCGTATGAGCTTCATTGTCAGAAAGAGAGGATATATTTAATGTGTATTGTGAAGATTAAAGATTACTTAAATGAAAGACAAACAAAGTTACCCGTAAAGTTTAAGTTTTTATTTATGTTAAAAAATTGTTGATAAGTTAAAAATGTTTTTCCTTAATTTATTAGTTTTATTCAGTTTGTTTGTTTAGTTGTGTACGCAAATCTTAGTTACAGTACTTTCATCTCACTGACTCACATAAATACGCCTCAGCATTTCATGCGAGCTCAAGTTGTCCATTAAAATATCCAATACACAAGAGGTACATTCTCTCTTTCTTACATGAAAGCTCATACGAGTCTGTTGCTCTCGCACTCTCGTCGAGTGCCCTGACTATTATATGTGGTCAGTTTAAATATACTTTTCCAGCTATTGAAAGAATATGCCCTTAAAATTTTAGCCTTGCCGGAGCAGGTTATAAATTGTAACTTACATTATATCAAAATTTTAGCTTTGTGGAAGCAGGTTAAATTTTTTAAGGGATGATGAAGTAACCGGGGGATGCCTGCCAGAACGATACTTTTATAATTGACCGATAGAAAATAATATGGGAAATGGGTTAATCGGATGGTTCACTAGCTCTCCTACTATAGTAAATATTTATGACAAGAATGTGCAACTAACTACCAAAGATTCAGTTGTAATCTATTTTAATTACTATCAAAATGTGCTTTTCTATAAATACGACTAACTTTTATTAAAAATAGTTTTTTACCATTGCAAAATTTTGGCTAAGGGCCGATTGGGATTATAAAAAGTATAGAAAATAGGAAGATGGTTGAATGGGAAAAGTTGTATGCCCTTCAATTGTAAATTAACTGCCTTTATGATGACGGTTCTCTCTCATTTTGTTTTAGAGATACCTTAAAAAATACAAAATTGCATGTTTAAAAAAGTATTGTATTTTTTATTTAAAAAAAAGATCTAGCATCTGTAAAACATTATTGGGACAACTTTTTAAGGGCAAAACATTTCGGCATTCAGATTTTAAATTGGACGTTTCGGTTTTGACATAGTAGCATCAATTTTAATTTTCTTTATGTCGGCCATTCTGTCTATTAGAACAATTCCTTTTTTAAACTTACAAAACATACAAGGTTTAAAAACCTTAATTGCCTATTTTAAATACTCTGTTTAAAGAAGAATAACAGTATTTTTTTTTCTTGCAGGGAATTTTAAAAAATTAGTAGTTTTAAACTATTTTACAGTAATAATATAAATATACACATTTTTTAAATAATTATAAATAATAATAAAATAATTAATATTTAAATAACTCTATCTAACACAGTGAATTAAAATCACATAGATTTTCGGTGGCCTTTGTGCAGTCGGGAGTTTTTTAATCTGTGATCACGGAGTTCCTTTGGCCGAAAAAACTGGATAAAAACCTCAACCTGGTATTTAAACCAGGAGGAGCCATGGCTCTGCAGGGGTCAATAAAGGTTTATAAGCAATGGGCCAAGGTGTTTTTAAATCCCAAGGAGCATACAATTGAAGATGAGAGAAGTGATGGCGGTAAGTGGTAAAAATTTTTGATCAAACTTTATGCCAAGTTTGCATTGGTTATAAAATATTAACTATTATTTTAACTTAACAATTGGTAAAATATTATCTGTGAAGGGTTTCTTTAAAAAATGATTTATAGATAACACACCACACAAAAAAAAGTTTCCCCAATGCAACCTATTAGACCTTAGGTTTTGGGGTCGCTAAGTTCGAATTGAGGTCGGTTTGTGCATCAGGTCAGTTTCAAAGTCACCCAAGGTCAAATCATGATTTTGAAAAAAATGCAAAAATTCACAAATAGGTTTTCGGGGACGCTGATTCCAAATCCAAGATCAGTTTATTGACATTAGGTCGCGTTTCAAGGTCATCTTAATAAAGAAAATGCAAAAATTCATATATAGGTTTTCGGTGTCGTTGAATCCGAATCTGAGGTTAGTCTGTTAATATCAGGTCATTTTAATTTCAAATCATTAGATACTGAGAAAAAAAATTGCAAAAATGTACATATATAGCGTTTTGGGATCGCTGAATCCGAATCCGAGGTCAGTTTAAATGTAGGTAGCGACGAAAGTGAGGATGAAAATCCAGACAATGGGGACAGCGACGAAAATGAAAATTTAGAAGTGAAAAGAGGTAATAGTGATGAATTTGAAGATGAAAATGATGAATATGACAGCGAAAAAGATGATGAAACTTCCACTTTAACTGACAAAAAGGATAGAACACCACAAACATTTACCCAGAAAGAACTAAATGATTTTTTGAGAGCCTTGGGTCTGCCAAAAGATGCATCAGAACATTTAGCTTGAGTTTTAAAAAAATAAATTTACTGGCAAAGGCCAAAAGTTACGTTTTACAGGTCAAGAAATAAAGAATTTAAAAAATATTTAAAGAAAAATTATTTGGCGAAGAAAAATTAGTTTATGGTAATAATATTGAGGGGTTGATAAAAGAACTTAAGCCAAATGCATATAAAGGTGATAAGTGGAGGTTATTTATAGATTTATCTAAAAGAAGCTTGAAAGGCGTTTTACCTTATAATACGAATCATTATGCTGCTATTCCTATTGCAATCTACTATTATGAAAGAAGGATACGAAAGCCTTAAAAATATTTTGCTAGTCTTATATGCGGAGATTTGAAGGTTTTAGGTTGCATTTGAGCAGTCTGGGTTTACGAAACTTTTTGTTACTTGTGTTTGTGGATAAGGGCCGGAAAGCACTATGCTGATGCAATGGGCCAAAAAAAAAATTTTCAAAATAGGGGAAGATAATTAAGAAAAACCCCCGGGTTTGACCCAAAGAATGTTTTATTCCTCCTTGACGTTAATTGTTAATAAACCATTTTTAACCTAGATAAAGGGGTGGGTTTTTAAAAAATCAAAAAAAGGGCCCCAAAAAAAACTGATGAAAAATTAAAAGCGGCATTTTTGGGCCCCAAATTGAACATTTTGAATGATGACAATTTTAAAGAAGCATGACTAAAATCGAGAAGGATGTTTGTTTTGTTTAAACTAGTCGAAAACTTTTTTAGGAAACAAAAAGTGAAAATTACAAAGAAATACTGCTAAATGGTTTAAAAAAATTTAGAAAATGGGTTCTTTAAAGAGTATAAGTTTTTCCCCAAATGACATTGACGAGTTTTGAAACTGGGTGATTTTTGGACCCAAAAAGGAGAGCGTTTTCATCAGGGCATTAAAGTAATGAAAAAAGATACAAGGTGTAATATGAGCCATTACTCTGGATGCTGAAAAGGGATTTTGAGCCTAGGGGAATCAAGCGTAAAAACAAACCATTGCGGCG
>JAHBCN010020584.1:0-14997 GCA_019359885.1 Listronotus oregonensis
TTTGCCAGAAAAAAATGGCATCAGGTTTAAATAAACTATTTCAAAAAAATTTTGCGAAAAAAGATATTTTTTACTCCTTTATCAAAAGTTTCAATCAAAAAAAGTGTTTCTTAAGCGAAAATTTAAAAAAACCTTTATAATTAATCAACAAACAGAAATAATTTTTTTGGCATATTTTAAAGTTTATGGGAAAATTCAACCACAGACTGTAGGTCAGACTTGATCTATGAAAGGGGAAATTAATAAAATAATTAAAAAAAAACATAATTATGTCCCCCATAAATACAGACCCCCTTTTTGTCAGGGTTAAAGGCGTACAAACTTTTGCCAATGGTTTGTAAATGCTGCTATAGAAAATCCAAACTTTTTACGATTAATTCTTTAAAGCAATGATACTAATTTTAGTAATAAAGGCATGCTTAAACAAAAGAACCAACATTATTGGAGCATTGTAATCCCCTGCGCCATCATCCTTTTAATCCACAAAGATATTTTTGCTTAAACGTATGGTGCTGCCTCCTTGGATCAAAAATTGTTGGACCTGTGTTTTATAAAGGATCTTAAACAGGCAACTAATATCTGAATTTACTAAGAAATGTGTTAGAGGATTTTTAGTGATGCCAATATAGCTATTATTAGCATAATCTATTTTATTAATGTTACTTAGTCATGTGCTATTTAAAAAAAACTGAAACTACGATGTTTATTATTACCTAATAATTAAAAGGGTTTGACAAATTATATTCTTTATGGTGGACTTTTTTTAAAATTTAGTTTCTGTCATAGCGTACTACGATATAATTTGTACAAAAAATCGATTTTAAAATTCCTGGCTGCCTGCGCCGTTACGGAAAATGCATTCAAATTGAAATAACCTGCTATTTATCATCTTAGAAAAAATGTTAATAATTAATTGTATAGAAAATTACATTTTACAAAGGGGTTTTTTTTAAAAAAGTATATTTTTGTGAATAATTCGTTAATCTGATGTTCATTTGTTTTTCTATTATCGTCATTGTAATCAGCGTAAAAAATGTACACAACTTTGCTAATTTAACCAAACTTGTATCTCTTATAAAAAAAAAGTTAGCAATATCCGACTTAATTTTGAAAAAAAAAAAAAATATATATATATATATATATATATATATATATAATTATATATATATATATATATATATATATATATATATATATATATATATATATATATATATATATATATATATATATATATATATAATTATATATATATATATTTTTTTTTTTTTTTTTTATTTTTTTATATTATTAAAATTTTATTTTATAAAAAAAAAAATATAATATTAAAAAAAAATGGGGAAACAAAATTTTTTAAAATTTTAAATATTTGTGGCGTAAAAAATCGATTAGGAGTCGAGTTTATATTCACCAAATAACCTTTACAGGCCCAACATTTGCCGGCCTTAAACACGAATCAGGTAAAGGAAAAAGACTGTGAGCCTGGATGTCTACCGGAAACCACATTGCAAGCTCTCACACTTATAAAACGGCTCCGGAACCGAATTGTATTTTAATTTCCCCTTTGTGGCAAAAAGGGGAATTATGCGGCTTTTGTTTTTTGTGAAGGCAAAAAATACAATTTAAAATATTGTATATGTTTTGAAAATACTTGTAGAATTATTAGGAAAAATGTTTAAAGAAAATTATTGGTTATACAGTGTTTCTATTATTAAAGGTTTTTATTTATGTAGATCGTCTATATGGACAATCTTGGCATTTTTATAAGCTTACTAACAGATCTGTGACATGAAGTTGTTTGTTTTATTTTAAAAAAAAATCAATTATGCCACGTTTATATTAGGATATTTTGAAGATTTTAACAATTACAGGGTGATTTAAACCTAGTTAAAAGTTGGTAAAATAGAATTAAAAATATATTTTGTGAGTTCTACTGAACACTGAGTCACTGTAGTTTGACGAATGACGAGGCGCAGAAATCACTTTCTGCAAATTAAAACACCAAAATAACACTTTATTTTATGTAAAAAAATATATCTGATTTTCATAAAATAGGGAATGGATCCAAAGCAAACACGAGGAATACTGGACAAACCTCAGTAGAATAAGGCATGGAAAAAGCTTCATAAGGAGCCCATCCAAAAGAACGAAGGGAGAACTACCCAGGCAAACTAGGAAAAGATTTCGCATAACAGTAGGGTTGCTAACAGGGTACGATAACCTAAGAGGACTCCGAAAGGCTCATCCCAAAGAAGGTCTTGAAAAAACCACAACATGTATTTATAATATTGTAAAAATATATATTATGTATTGTATATTTCTATATATAAATAAAGCATTGTTAAATTTGAATTATGAACCCAAGTTGCAGAATGTGCGACGAGGACGAAGAAACAGTCTAGCATGTACTGTGTGAATGTAAAGCGTTGAATCACAAAAGACAGGCAATATTTGGGCAACCAAAAATGATCCCAAAGCAATATATCAACCAACAAGTCTCGGGGTTATACAGAGTTGTAGAAGGAACAAGACTAATAGGAGGATTGATATAAAATATTATAAAGAAAGTCTTAACCATCTTGCAAGACAAAAAATCTCCTGGTAAAGAAAACTAATCTAAAAGCTCAGTTATAAAATTTTAACGCTTAAGACTAAAGTATATCATTATTTTTCGAAAATACGAAATTAAGTTTATGTCATCATAATGAATAAAAAAGAAATTGTAATTTCGGATTGCAAAAATAACTGCATGGTGAATGGATAATAAAGTTATTGATGATCTTTTAAAGAATAACTAGAACCGACCAGACCTAACAAGACAATAATTAGTTCGTGTTTACCAATATTCTTTATATGTTTACGAAATTGGACCCTATTGATAATCCAGTTCTTATGTCTGGTAAATAGCTTTTCCCACCATACATCATTTCTGTAAAAATTATAATTGATGCAGCAGAGAGCACAAATCTTATTGTTAATAAGAAAATATAAACAATAATTAATTCATAACAGGTTAAAAATATAGAACACAAAATATTAAAGTAGACTGGCAGCAAAGTATAATATTTCCCAAGAAACACTTTTCTGTAAAATTAATATTCTGAAAGCATAGACAACACGTTTTCATAAAGGAACGGATATGAGACGGGCAAAGTAAACTAATGCATAATAAACATTAAACAAGCCTAGAGCTTTTACAAACACAAGTTTTTAATTGTGTTACCAACCTAAGATATACATAAGTCTTTTGTTGTCGGCATTTCCATCAAACAATGCATTTAATGAAATTTGGTTAGCATTGGCTGGTTGGTTTATAAATTTTGATATGGGGTACTTGAAAATTGATTTCAACTTTCACATGTAATAGCCATGTTGCAAAACAGATTTATTTATTTGATTGTAACATCTAATACCAATAGCTGATTTAATGTTTTTAAAATTAAATATGATATTAGGTGTTACGTTATCTTCTGCTTTGGTACATACTAATAATCTCAGTGTGTGACAGTGGTATTAAAAATAATATTTTTTATAATTATTTTTATATTATGTATGTAAGGTCTTTGATTGTATTTACTGGCATCCGAAGCCTTTATTTTTGAAGATAGAAAAAATGTTTCATATAAAAATTGTAGGTTTTTTTCCATATTATCTTTTGAAATTACCAGTAACTAAATATTGCATTAAAAAAGTAAAAAAATATAGGAACATCCTATATATTATGCGCTACAACGAAAGATCTTTTTTTCTGATTTCAAATATACAGCCAAAATGATGCAGTTGCATTTAAAGTAATTTAAGTGCCAACTGAAACCCAAAAAATTATTTATAATAAACCAAATTAAGTAAAAATAAATAATCACATGTTAGTTAATAACGTTTCTTTATTTTGACAATAAATTAATAAAATAAATGTCTGGAAAAAGCCAAATGAAGAGCTGAAAAAAAAACATCAAAAGCACTGTCAGGCATGGCGAAGGAGGCGTTATCCTATGGAGCTGTATAACATCTGCTGCGGCAGTATCCATTTTATTGAGGTAACATGAACCAGTATATGTATTTAAATATTTTAAGGCAGCATCTTAGGACTAGTGCAGAAAACTTTGAAATTAATGAAACCATTTCGCTTTTACCACGACATTGATCCCAAACACACCTCTTACTTAGTTCGTGAATGGTTACTCTATAATTGCCCACATGTCATTATCTCCTTAATCGCCTGATTTGAATGTCATCGAAAGTTTTGGGACACATTTAGAAGAAAAAGAGTAAACAAAAGTCAAATAATAAATTAAAATAATTTACGAATAAAAATAACGAAAGAATGGAATATGATATTCCAAGAATACACAAATAAATTGGTGGAATCAATGCCAAAACGTCTTCAAGCGGGTATTAATAATGAAAGTACTAAAAGTTGATTAGATGTCAATAAGTGGCCATATTGTTCATATTTTATTGTATTATTTAATCATGCATCATTTTGGCTGTGACATCAAATAATACTGACCAAATAGGTATTAAGGTATCGTAATTTTCTTGTTCATTAATTTATTGTCAAATAAAGAAATCCGTTTTTAACTAACATGTAATTATTTATTTAAACTTAATTTGGTTTATTAAAAATAATTTTTTGAGTTTCAGTTGGCACTTAAATTACTTTAAATGAAACTGCATCATTTTGGCTGTGAGTCACTGTATATACATTGATAATATTTGAGTAAACCATTTTTAAGATATTTTAGCTTCAATTATAAATAAATTGAAAAAAAATCCTATTAGTATAGAGAAAGCCATGGAAACAATAAAATTGTTTTAATAAATTTGCCGTGAATAATTTATATTGCTTTTTTCAGGATAATTATAGTACTTTTTCTATTGAACTAGCACTAGCTACGTTAAATAATTTTAGAAAATCCGAAAATATCAATCTTGAATGCGGCTTATAAATGTATGTCCGTCTAGAATCTTTCTGAAACATGCACGACCAAGTTGAGTATGCTTTGGAAGTAGCTAGGCTTATGCATCAGAATCCAGAATTTTTAAATAAAATTCTATTCACCGACGAGTCTTCCTTCACTATAGCAGGAATGTTTAATAGCAAGAATCAATAATATTGGTTTAGAGAAAACCCTCACCAAATTTAGCAACATAACAATTTTGTTGTTTTCATAGCTTTTTTAATACTAATATGAAACTTTTTACAATTTATTTATAACTTTATCTTAAATATATTAAAATAATAAATTATACCTTTTTACAATATCAAGACGTTAAATTTATTAGAACTTTACCAGAATTTTATTGTATCCATGGCTTTCTTGATACTAATATGATTTGTTTTTCTATCATGCCGAAGAGCGCCTTTACCTTGGGGGTGGTTGCCAAACCATCTCAGGGGTGATTTTTTTTTATATTTTAACCACAGGGTTTGATATAAAAATAATTTCTACAAAAAATTTCTCAATGATTTTTTTTTGGTAATGCATACTTTTCGAGTTATTTGCGATCGAAAGTCGAAGTTTTTCGTCGATAAAATCAACGTTTTAAATTGTTTTTTTACAAATCACTCGTATGCATTTTATCAAAAAAACTGTAAATTACAAAATTGTAGTAAAAAAACGAATTTAATGTTTTTTTTGTGATTGCTGCGGGACCAATACAAACCAAGTTGTGGTTTGTTAAATGTCAGCTGTTATTCATCAAACACAAACTTTCAGAGTTTCAAAGGCAAATAACGCAAAATCTACGTATCTTTCGAGGAAAACCAATAATAACCTTTTTAAGCATTTGTAAAGACCTTTTTTTTAAAGGTATGTATCATGAAAGTTAGGTGAGTTATGTATTAAATAAGGTTGGACCAAAATTTTTTGAGCTCAAGAATCATCGAAAACAACCCCTAATTATCAACCTAATTAAAACAAGTGGTACCTCCTTTTTCGCTTCTCTTAATTTATATATTATAAATACATTCTAAAATTTAAACCAAATTAAATTGCTTAGTTTTGAAAAAAAATGGAGCTGCAAATGGAAAATCAAATTTCAGAATTTTAATAAAATAACCTTTTTTTTTAAACTAACTCAAACACTAAGGGAGATACGTAAAAACTACTAAGGTATTAAATTGTAGCTTTTTGAATTACGAATATTTTCCTTTTTTTTTTAAATTTACTGTATGACAGAAATTAAGTGAGGTATAAACCTTTAAAACGTGTATGTATAGACGAGCACTACCTTGTTTCAGCTCTTAAGCTCACCCTTTAAAAAAGTAAGGTTTTTAAACAGTTTAAATATAAAGGCACTTGTAGCTCCTGAAAAAACCAACAATATGGTTTTTTAAAGAACTTTTTATTACAAAAACTGAAGAAGTTACGCTTAAAAAACAACTTTTTGGAGCATTCTAAAAGCGATTCGATGCATTTAAAATAAAAACCCGCGGCTTTGTACTTTTTTTTTGTATTGTTAGATTGTAAGGGGTGGGTTTTTGAGGATTAAAAATTTTCAAAATTAAATTAGTAATACTTTTGACCAGTCACATTTTTTAATTTAAACTCTGTGACAATATGTTAATTAATCTAGGGTAAACAATTTTTTTATTAGATCAAAAAAAGGTTGATTTTCAAGGGTTGAAATATATTAAATAATGTTTCAAAGAATTAAATACCTATTTTTTAATTTATATGAGCCTAATTTTATGTGACTTAAGCTTTAATATGAAAGACTTTTGCAATAAGAGGTGGTTTTCACCCCTAAAAAATAAAAAGCGACCTTCAGCATAATGAGATTTTGAAGAGGAAGATAAGTTAACCTTAAACCCAAATTTTCATGTAAAACACTGTAATAACATATTAATTTTTTAGTGTAAATAATTTTTTTTAATCATAGAGTTCATTTTTCAAATCTTCAAAAATTGTTTCAGAAAAACAAAATGCTACTTTTTTAACTTATTTGAGTTAAATTTTACTTAACTTAAGCTTTAAGGTATAGTTTTATAGGTTTTAGCAATAAAGGGGACTTTTCACTTCTAAGAAATAAAGAGCGCCCATCGCATGATATAGATTTTAAAGAGGAGGGTAAGTGAAGCTTAATCCTAAATTTTTATGCAAGTCTATGCATTTTAAAAAATGGGACGTTTTGCACTTTTTTCAGCTTGGTTAACTGGATTATAAGGCTTGTTAAGAAAAACACTGTTCTAAACGCGTTTTTAACATTATTTATTTTTAATGATCAAATACACCAAAAATGCAATAAAAATTTGGGTCCATGTTTATTAATATTTATTTCATAAATGATTCTGAAAGCCTTATTTTGTTATCAAGGTATAATATAAAGAAAATAATTTTGAAGAATAGGGCTTTTAGTAATTCAAATAAAATAGAATTATGGAGAATCCGTCAAGAGTTTAATAAGGCCAAAAATTTATTGAGAAGGAGCGAGGAAAAGGTCAGGTCCCTCATAATTCGATAAAGCACGATTTTATAGAATTTATGGCAAGACTTTTTAACCTAACGAAGTTTGGAACTGAATATTTCGTTTAAATCCCAATCTTCTTTGTTTCATATAATGCTAATAATTTGCATAAAGCTTTTCACCAATTTTAAATATTTCTAAATCGCGTTCAAAGTTTAACCCATATACCTAATAAATATGTTCTATAGTTTGGTGGCAAAAGAACTAAACTAAACATAAACTATATTCTTAAATTATTAACTTTTTGCGTAAAACCACATATTTCCAATATAACACTGACTTTTATAAACAAACTTCTGGCATGGCCATGGGTTCACCTTTATCACCATTATTAAGTAATATTTTTATAAGAAATTTTGAATTCAATTTTGTACAAAATTATCATTATAAACCTTCAGTTTGGTGGAGAAATATAGATGACATTTTTTCTATTTATCAACATGACGAAAATTGTCTAAATTTTTTAACACAAATTAATACACAAGAACCCATTATTCATTTCACTTTAAAAACAGAACAAAACTCACAGCTTCCTTTTCTTGATATTCTAATAAAAAAAGATGTGAAAAACTTTGAAACTAAAATTTACAAAAAACCTACACATACAAACAGATACTTAAATTTTAGCCCTAATCACACAATAACGTAAAAAGTTTTTTTTTTTTAGAATTAAAATTATTGTTCTGATCAAAACAAACAAAACAAAAAAGAATTTTTAAAAGATATTTTAGTTCAAAATAATTATCCTCTTGATTTTATAAACAAATGCTTTCTAATAGTTGAACCACCAAATTTAAGACAAAATCAGAATATTAAATGAAATTTAACGAATAGGTAATAAATTTATTATTCGTACTATCTTTAAAATATAAAACACTATTAGATCTTAAATAACAAAAACAAAACCAAACAATATAAACGAAAACACAAAAAATGTTATTTATAAGATCCATTAGAAACAAGTGCATTTATTTTATTAATATAAATACCTAAAGATAAATATGTAGCATCAATATCTGTTAATTTTAATAATACATGGTTACCTATGCTTGATGCTGAAGTAAATTCAGGTAAACTTTAAATCAATTAACCCACCATACCACCTTTTATTTTGTGTTGTTGAATACTATACATATACTAGTCAATAACCTTATGTCATTTATGACAAAACATCATAAAAGCCATTAGAGTTTCCTTAGTTTCTAGAGCAATTTTTTTAAAATTTTGTTTAATTTTTTGTTTTAGATTCATCTTGACAACGGTGGCCGACTTGCTACCGAAACGTAGATTAATATTTTTGATTTTTGGGGGTTTTATTTTTTTTGTTGCAGGCGATCTGCAAGTTTATATGGGTTAACAGGGCTGAACAGGGTCAGTTCGTTGTACCCCGGGACCTGGACCGAAAAGGTCCCATTTTCCAAAAAATAGAAATGCGAGTATCCCAAAGAAAACATACTGAAACCATATACTCAATGTTTAACTGAACTGTAAAAGGATGCATAAAAGTTGCGCTACGTGTTGCTCTGTCGGGAGCTGCAAGAGAAGAAATAAGTAACTGGCCAATTCTTCTTGAGCAGAAGCCGTAAAAATACCTATAGAAGAGCGACAGATCCCCTACAGCTCGACGGTGGGCAAGTAGAGGAAGCATTTCTGTAAGCGTTGGATCATTAATAAGACGAACGGCTCTTCTTTGAATGGAGTCTTGAATGCTAAGTGTTGTAGGGGACGCCATTCCCCAGACATGAGAACAATATTCTAAAGATGGTCTGATTTGGGATACATACAGAGTGTACAGATTGAAAGCAGAGAAATATTTTCTGGCTCGGAAGAGGAATCCAAGCTTTTTTGAAGCTGCCGAGGCTATGGATGAAATGTGTTTGTGCCAGTTGAGGTTATTCTCAAAAGTATCGCCGACAAGATTAAACGACTCTTTGTTCTGCAGAACTTGGCCGCTCATATGTAAGGGATAAGTATTGACAGACTTTTTTCGCAACAGCGAACATGACTGTGTTTTCGAGGCATTAAACTGAACAAGATCTTTGGCGCCCCAATCCAAGATAAGTTTGAGATCTTGTGCAAGTGATATCTGCATTGACCTGCGCTTGTTTTCCAAATCAGAATTACATGGTGGCTTAAGAAATTGAATACTAGAGTGGAGGGTACTATCGTCAGCAAAACTATGAATGGGATTGATTGTGGAAGAGAGAAGATCGTTAATGTGTAGAAGAAACAGCGTGGGTGCCAGCACTGAGCCCTGGGGCACCCCAGCATTATTTGGTAAAAGCTGGAAGAATCTACAGTAACTGATATACATCGATTAGAAAGGAAACTGGAAAGCCAAGAGCAAAGCTTAGGTGGAAGACCATAAGAAGGAAGTTTGTTAAGAAGCCCATCATGCCAGACCTGATTGAAAGCTTTGGATATGTCAAGAGCAACGATCTGGGATTCACCAAGAAAAGGAAAGAAGATCAGCTGTGGATCTACTGTGACGGAATCTATTTCTATATATATATATATATATATATATATATATATATATATATATATATATATATATATATATATATATATATATCACAAGTTTCCTTCACTTTAGCAGAAATGTTTAATGGCAAGAATAAATTTTATTAGTCCAAGAAAACCTCACTAAATTTAGCAACATAACAATTTTATTATTTCAATGGCTTTCTCGACACTAATATGATTTTCTGTTTAATGCATTTATAATTTATAACTTAAAAACTGTTCACTTAAGTATCATTAATGTATTAATATTTAAAATAAAAAAAAAGTCTTTCGTTGTAGCCCATAATATACAGGGTGTCCCATTTAAAAAAGGTTAAGGTTGCTAATATTTTTTTAATTTTTTTAAAAGCGACATTTTTTTACTGATAATTTTAAAGGATAATATGGAAAAAAACTTTCAATTTTTATATAAATAATTTTTTCTATCTTTAAAAATAAAGGCTCCAGATGCCACGTAAATATAATCAAAGACCCTGTACTTTGTGGCACATTTTATAAGAACCCTCTATTTAAACTTTGTTTTAAACCACTGATTAATACAACATTGGAGGCAGCCTTTAAAAAACAATAATTGTATTTCAGCTTGTATTCTACTTTTATTTTTACTATCAAATAAAAGGCACCTACTATTCAAAGAAGCGTAGTTCTATATAACTATACGGTCAGCATATAAAATTAATTCTACAGCCCAAAAATTGAATCTACATTCACGTCGTTTTCCGCCACAATGATACGAAAAAACCACTCAAAATAAACACTTTTGAAAGCGCGCACGACCCGAAGAGGAATCTTTTGTCAGTGTAGGCCTTCGACTACTCAAAGCGGTTCTTTATTTTATTCCAGGAAAAGTGCGAAAACTACGTCGAACGAATACGAATTGCCAACAAATGTCGCAATATATTGAATGAAAATCCCCGACTTTGGGCGATATATTCTCTGCCGAAGTTCGTCAAATTTTTAAGTCGAGTAATAAATTCTATAAAAAAAATGTTTAGTCGAATTTTTAAAAACATGAGCTTTTTTTGTTACTTAATATTAATACTTTAGTCTTATTTCCGGTCTTAATCGGTTGCCATCCTAAAGAAGTATTTTTTTTTTCGCTGTCCTATCCGCCAAAGCGTTTTTTTATTAAAAGTCACGAATAGAGTAATAAGGTTAACAAATCAAAGTGGGATACAAGGCGGTTTTGGCGTTAAGCAACGGTTAGATAAAAACTGCACGCAGTTTCATAAATCAAAAAAGCTAAAATGTACATATTTTGCATTTAATCACCCTTTTACGCTAGAACGGCTTAGATTTACAGTATATTTTATAATTTTAAGATGCAAAAGTCTACATATTTTTTTAAATTTTCAACTTACAACATTAGGAATCCCTGACGACACGGGCATTTTCTCGGAGAGTTGGAAATCTGCACGTGTGTAACCTGTCCTCAAAAAAGGATGCAAAACTCTTCCTTCTAACTATAGACCTATATCTCTTCTTTCTGTTGTTTGCAAATAATGGAAAAATTCATTAATTCCCAAATCTTAAAGTATCTGGAAAAACACAAGATCTTACATGATAGACAGTATGGATTCCGCCTCCTTCCTTTTACGGTCTTCCACCTAAGCTTTGCTCTTGGCTCTTCAGTTTCCTTTCTAATCGACGTATATCAGTTACTGTAGATTCTTCCAGCTTTTACCAAATTATTGCTGGGGTGCCCCAGGGCTCAGTGCTGGCACCCACGCTGTTTCTTCTACACATTAACGATCTTCTTTCTTTCCCAATGAATCCCATTCATAGTTTTGCTGACGATAGTACCCTTCAATCTAGTATACAATTTTTTAAGCCACCATGTAATTCTGATTTGAAAAACAAGCGCAGGACATCGCAGATATCTCTTTTACAAGACCTTAAACTTACCTTGGATTGTAGCGCCAAAAATCTTGTTTAGTCTAATGCTTCGAAAACACAGTCATGTTCGCTGTCGCAAAAAAAGTCTGCCAATGCTTATCCGTTACAGATGAGCGGCCAAGTTCTGCAGAACAAAAAGTCGTTTAATCTTGTCGGCGTTATTTTTGAGAATAACCTCAACTGGCACAAGCACATTACATCCATAGCCTCGGCAGCTTTAAAAAAGCTTGGATTCCTCTTTCCAACCAGAAAGTATTTTTCTTCTTTCAATCTGTATACTCTGTATATATCCCAAATCAGACCCTTCTAGAATATTGTTCTCATGTCTGGGGAATGGCGTCCCTTACAACACTTAGCATTCTGGGCTCTATTCAAAGAAGAGCCGTTCGTCTTATTAACGATCCCACGCTCACAGAAAGGCTTCCTCCTCTTGCCCACCGTCGAGCTGTAGGGGATCTGTCGCTCTTCTATAGGTATTTTCACGGCTTCTGCTCAAAGGAGTTGGCCAGTATAAATCCTTCTCTGCCACCTCCCAACAGGCATTAGCCTTCGTGGACTGTCCCAAGATAAAAAATCTATCTTCCACTTCAACACCCACTTTTTCTGCACAACCATGTTTATCATTTAAAACCATTCTTTTGAAAAGTTAAAATGGTATTAGTTAATTTTGAAAACAAATTTGGACGGTTATTCATTTTTTATTACCCCTTTGTTAAAAGACCAAAAATATTATTGGAATTAACGTCAGATAAAGGAAGTGTGTATGATAAATATTATTTCTTAACTGCAGCCTTTAAAAATCCCATAATCTGTCCATTACTTAAATTTACCGCCTATTTCACCTTATAAGATTGTCATGTTTACAAAAGTAACTTCAGCAAAATAAAACAAACAGGTAAAACGACTTTTCTTAAACACCAATATGTTTAACTGTCGAAAACACACAATTCAAAAAGTCCGCGATTTAGGTTTATTTGTCTAGGGACTTGGCAAGGTTCGAGGTAAAGTTTACTCAGGTCTACATTAACGTAACTACCTTAGAGAGCTTCCCAAAGTCGAAGTAGTTTTCTAGTTTTCAGACGAGATTTTTTAAATTTGGTCATTTTCTGCTTGTTTTCTTTGCTCAATTTTTGACCGTAAATAGATCACGGTAAACATCCAAAAAGTTAAGAATGTACTAAATACCATGAAATATTTTTATGAAAGAATAACTGATATTATTTTGATATTTGTTATCATGAAAGTATGGGCTAACAAAATTTTAAAAGCGTGGTCAACAGATATTTTTTTATTATTAACTTTTTTTGGTCTACCATAGTCGCATGTAAACATGTTTACTTACGCTGGACTTATAAACTTGTCGCTGATGTCGGTGTTAAAGTCGGCGCTGACCTTTTTATAAATATTTATTTATAAACGGAAGTTTGCGTTTGATACAACCTTAAATTTAAATTAAACCAATGAAATTTTCTTTAATACAAAACTTATTGCAACTATTTATATGATTATTTTTATATGGAAAAAAAATGACGATATTTACAAAAATTGGCAAATAAATATTACCAAAATATGGTAAAATATTAATGTCAAATTTAACAAACTACGAAAGTTGAGTCAACCCCGTCAAAGTTAAACTTAAGTTCGACGCTTTTTTTAAAATGACTTTGCGTAAAATGAATACTTCAACATCAGACGCCAGCGCCGTCGCCATTGTCAACGCCAGATAGTCCAGTAAGCAAAGGTTTTATGCAGGAAAAAAATGTAGAAGTATTTTTCTCACTGGTTCTATATGTCTTTTGGACTGCTGAATCCAAATCTGAGGTTTGCCACCTCGAAGGGCATAAGCTTCACAACGAAATTGCAAAAAACCTTATATTTTCGTCACGTTTTTCACTTTTTTAACTATAACCCGGAAATTAGCGTCTTTGGTTAATAAATCTGTTACACCAAATAATTGGATAAAAATTTGCTACAAAAATGTATAATGACTCTTAAGTCTGAAACAATCCATAACGTCGTTAGATCGTATTGAAAAAATGAAATTTCTTGACTTTTCGCAAAAAAAGATAGAAACATTATTTAAAGTACGCGAGTTACATCTCCATAATTGCTGAGCTAGACAATAGACACCTCATACTATATTAGATAAGAATATGTTATAAATTTTAAGGGAAATTTTATTGTTTTAAACACTTCTGTTTTAATTCTGTTGTTGAAAGTCGTATTTCTGTCAAAATCAAAATTTGTTAAATTTTCGAGGAAAATTTAAAATAAAGTTATTTTCCAGAGAATAAAAAGTGTTTTTAAAAGCCCCCTGCGCAAAACCCATTAAATTTTGAAACTAATTCTTTTGTGCATTTTTTCAAAAAATTTTAAAATGCCTTTGAAAATGGGAATAAATTTTTTGCAAAATCCCAAAGTGTAAAGTTAAAAGAACATTAATGGCTCAATGGAATGAGAATCCAAGATTCTAGAAGTTTACTTTTTGCAAAATTAAATGCAACTAACGATGTTTCAAAGCATGTTTCAAAGCTAGTCAAAATAAAACATTACGAAGAATTTGCATTAAAAACTTTTATAAAAACCCTTTCCCTATAATTTTCAGTTAATAGTAAGACTTAAACACCAGATACTTTAGAAAAAAACTATGTCATGTGTAAGAGAGGAAGAAAACTTTGTTTATTTTAAAAAAAACGCTCAAGGCTCAATATTAGACCACCGATAAAAAAATTAAAAATGCAAAACCAATTTTTAATTTTTCAAAATAGGACATATATAGTCCAATTACTTATAACCCTTATAGACAATTTTAAAAATAATAATTTTACACCACAAAATCATAATTTTGTAAGACCTTTTTCAAATTTTACACCCCAAAAAAATTTTCCGCAACAAAAACCCCTTTTTTAATCAGCAACGACCAAGTTATTTTAATAATCCAAATTTTTCAAATGTTTAATCAACCAAACTTCTCTGCTAATAGATTTCCTTCTAATCAAAATTTTAGACCAGCTTTTTTAAAAATTCTGGGGAAATGTCACGTAGAACTAATTTACCAAAACCAGAACCTATGGATAAAAATTCGGGCAAACAGTCTTAAATAAC
>JAHBCN010020585.1:0-14972 GCA_019359885.1 Listronotus oregonensis
TGACTCAGGATCGTTAGTGGCTTATAATCTATCAATTGAAAAAAATGATTCGTGAAATTTCAAATTTCAATGAAAGGTTACAGACAAGTTTTTTTCCAAAAAGGACAGAAGAATCAACTTAATTTATAAAAATAAGCCTTTAGTCTTGGAACATTCTTTGTGACATTTACTTGTATAAATTTTTTCACTTCTTCTCAAATCTTGTAAGTTTATATTTATGTTATTTTTAATTTGGTTTGTTAAATGTATTTACTAATCGTTTGTGCTATCAGAACCTCATATTTGTAACTCACGACCGCCACTGCTGGAATATTTCAATTTAAAATTTCCTTATCGTCAATATCATCTGCTAATTTTCTCAATTCTTCCGAGACACACCCATAGTCCGAAAATTGTAGCTACCTTTGCTGATAGACATCTTTGGAGCATCATTAATAATTTTGGATTTCATTTTTGAGAAAATTTTGGCCTTCTTGGGTTAAATCCCAATTTTGCTTTTAAAAATGATATAACTTTAAATATTTTTAAATCCATTTCTTTTTGATCTTTCCCTTTTTTAACATGGAATACCTTGACCATAAGGTATTGGGTTTAGTTTTTAGCAAGTTCCGCGAAATATGCCAAAAAACTTCTTCCATACTTTTGATTTTTTTCTCGCCACAAGCTTTAAATTTTTTCTTTCTACCTGTGCCTCGATTGGACGGCAACAAATCTAAATTTGCTATTTCGGCTGCTTTGAAATGGATTCAGGTAATTCCTCTCAAAAGACTCCATGGGAAACGTTTTTATTGAAAATCACCATACTGATCAGAATGTACTAAAGACACTTTTAATTATCGATGACTTTTAATGACTTTGATCTTTTACAATATGGACACCGGCACCGGTCAAAACTAAAAATCTGACAAGCAAGTTTAATATATACCAGGATGTTTGAAACAATGTTTTTAAAACAATATTAATTTTTAGTGAATATTTCGTGGATTTTACACCTAATTTGTACAAATAAAAGAATACTATGCCAATAATAGAATTATACTAAGTCAAACTTCAGAATTAAAAATATTTTAAGTAGCTGTTTAAATGGAAAATTTGCAAGGGATTATTTTTCGCACTAGTGCGGAAAAGTGACACTTTCCAAACTAAATTGCGTGCGGAAAAGTGCTGCTTTCCACACGCTAGTAGAAAATAATATTTTCAAGCATTGAAGGGCTCTTACTTTTGGTAAAGCGTACGATCTTAATTGGAACAGCACTAAATTTGTGGTCCATTCAAAATACTGCATACTGGTACTAGTCCTGGCTCGTTCAACAATCAATTTTTGTTAAAGAGATGTGCGAGTTAGGCGGGGATTGCATGGAAGAGACGAAGATAAAATATGTTTATCCCAATCTCGATTCGACTTGTGGACCAACCGGCTTTACTTACTATAAGGCGATAATTTTGTCTATGACTTTCCCGAGTAAACTACCTTAAAGACAAGTTAAAAAAAAATGTGGAACAAAATTGTGGACTGAACTTGCTTTAATTTAAGATCTCGGTACAAGATTTTTGGGTAGACACTGGGCCCTTATTTTACATAAGTGTTTTGTAAGATCATTTCTTTTTTTTTTCTAAATTCAATGAACTAAAAAAAAATGATTGAGAAATGATTTTTCCTAAATATTTTAACAGTTTTATTTCTTTATCCAACACCTGCTAGTAATAAAAGTCATTATTTTTGCCAATTTAGTCAGGTAAACTATTAAATAACACACTAGTGTGTTATAAACTATAACCCAGTGGATTATGGTTTATAATAGGGTTGTAACGGAACTTCGCCTCCGCCTCCGTTACTGCGGAACTTTCGCAAAGAATTGACCTTCGCCTCCGCCTCCGCGCAAGGAGCCACGCTGGGCGACGTGGCCGCTCGTCTGCATATTTGCAAGTGAAATGGTCAAGATTTTGCTTGTTGCACATCGAATTGGCGATGACGAACCTTCTGTGGCCAAGAAAGCTAGTACATGTACATGTATGTATGTTATGTACCCGTTTGAAATAAATATTTTTAACTTTAATAAATCATAAATTTCTATTTTTTCACTTCAAATTTCACCTCCGCCTCCGTTAACCTTTGCATCCGCGGAGACGAACCTCTTCTCCTCCGCATCCGCCTCCGCTAAGAAGGCCTCCTTCACAACCCTAGTTTATAACCCACTCTCTTGTTTTTAAATATATACGAGTATTTATTTCTTATTGTTATTATTGCAGATATTTAAATTAACATTAATATTAAATAAAAATGACATAGTTTTGGTTGGATGAACCGGATATTGTCAAATTGTCCATGTTTTCAATGGAATTTAAGGTCGAGGGTTCTATTAGGCCGACACGACTGCTTGACTGTTTACTGGTCGCTTGAATTTTTTCAGCAATTTCAATTTTGTTTTGGATGGATTCTTCAAGATAGCCCTCCGCTACTGATGATGATTTCCATCCTTCATGGCGCTTAAGTGTTGTCATGCTGGCCCCCGCATTAGCTAGTAGGGTAACTTGATCCTTTAGGTTTAAATACGCAGCAATTTTTTAAGGGTATTTTTGACATGGTTTTTATACCCACACACTGACTAGTACATTTGCCATTTTTATAAAAAACAAAAAAGCGGCTGTGACTTATTGAAATCACTTTAAAAAAAGTCAAACTTTTTGGTTTTTTATTTTTGGGTGGCAACCCAAATAAATAGTTTTTTTTATCCTTAACATAAAACTGTTCCCCCGGTAGCGGGGTCAGAGTTTCGCCGCCACCCCGACTATCCGGGTTCGATTCCCCAAAGCCGAAGAGACACTTTTAGGTAGTAGTTATTTAAAAATAACGTCCGTGGTGGCACTACCGCGTTGTCTAAAAGGTTGTGAAATGAAATGCAACATTTGCATGTTTCAGTGTTGGAAGACGTTGACGGAAAATGGGAATAAATGGGTTAAACAGGAAAACCCGGCACCCGGTCCTTTTACTTAGGTTTTATATGTATATAAATCTGTAGGATATAATATACATATATAAATCCTTGTCTCCAAAAGATAAAAAAAAAATTTTTAATTTTAAAGGCCTTTCCACAACTCGTAATTTCCATAATCCAAACCACTTTCATTAGTAAATAAGCACCGTCGGGGGCCTGTCGTAAAAAGGTTTCAATATCATTTCTTCCCAAAGCCTTAAACTTTTTGGGTTTACATCCTTGGGATTTACTTTTTAAGAAACTAGCTAAATTGTCATATTTTGAAATGTCGCTTTTTTATACAGATGAACGACCGAGCGAAGCATGGGTTTTATATAAAACAATGAACTAAATTTTCCTGCGAAGGAAAAAAATTGGCCACAAAACGTTTTTGTCAAATCTTTTTATCTTTCTTGAATCCATCAATTTTACAAAAACTTTGCCCTTCTTGTCATAACAATCTCGGGCTTTTTCTGGTAACATCTGCATTGCCGCTTCCTCTGCTTCCATAATAATGTCCCGGGGAACATATTTCTCATCAATTTCTTCCATTTTTTAACTCCTAAAACCGCTTTTGGCACAATAGAATCCAACAATATCAAAATTTATTTAAATGCTAATAATATTTTAAGTTTCATGGCAACCAGATCCGAGCTTAAAAGCTCAGACTAAAGGTGAATTTACACTATGCAAGCAGCTACAAACGTCAACGCCAAACATCAGGAAATAAAAATTTATAAATCCTGCTTTAAAAGAGACTCATTTCTAAAAAATACCTGTTAGTTTTTTCAGTTCTTGAATAAAACCTGCTGCTCGAGTGTTATGATTTCTTGGTTGTTAGATAAAACATTGTTTGCTACTCATGTAATGTTTTCTAAGTCACTCGTATACCACGAGTGACTTATCTTTAATATAACACACTAGTATCATAAATAAATAACCATTAAACTGAATATAAAGTATCAAAAATGCTCATTTAATGACCCTTAAATAGCGCTTGGTTTGAGGTCGGATAGATAAAATTTACCATTTTTTTTTTGTTTAGCGAATAAAATCCTGCCTGCATTTTAAGTTTTAAGTTAATAATAAACCACAAAACTTCTCGGATACATCCTAAATATACTATTTTACCCACCCTGCTTCAGGACGTACCGAGTAAAAATGTGCAATTTTCAGAATTTTTCCCTTACTTGTCAAATTTTAAATTTTCATTCCATTGGACCATGTTCCATAATTTTAATAAGTCAATGAGTGAGTCAGTTAGTCAGTAAGTAGTACAATGGGCTGTAATCAAAATCTAATATCTCAGAAATCGCTTAACATAACTTACTCATTTTTTTCACATGTAATTACAATACTTATGTCAATTTACATACCAAATCTCATAGTTTTATGTAGAACGATAATGAAATTGTAACATGGGGAAAAAACACGCTAAAACATTTTGTGTAATAGACCTGTCGCACTTTTGGATGAAGTTTTTTTTTTAATGGACACTTTGTGGTTTTTCCCCGCGAAAAAAAAAAAACAAAAACAAGTTTTTTTTTTATTATTATAAGGAGGCGTTAAACCTTAATATTTTCTAAAAGAAATGTGCCGAATAAAATCATAACAACTCAAAAAATATATCTTAAAATTCGCCCAAATAAGTTTTAATGTCAAATCTGTCGTAAAATAATTTTAATACCTTCATCGGATAATCCAATACTTCCGTAAATTACAAAAACTTTACCCAGGCTGGGCGGAATCTCGTGAAATTTAATCAAGACGCCGCTGTCACTAAATCCTCTTCTCTATCCACCCAATTTCCCTTAACCTAATCATGTAACAGAGTCGTATAATCTCGATGAAACAAAAAAAATCTTTACGGTGATATAATATCCGTCAAAAGTTTTTAACTTATTATTTTTTAAAGACTTTTTCAAACGTTGTCAAGATAGCATCAAGCTAGTGATCCGGGTGAAATATTATAAAATTAAAAAAAAAATTGTTTCTCTCCCCCTTTTTGTTTATACCTATCCCACATAAGTCCTGGAAGTTCCTTTAAAATTTTAAATTTAACTATACTAGGTTAATATTTTTTACTTAAAAAATGGATGTTACCTTGGGAGCCCCCCCTTACACCTCTGGACATTTTTAACAGAAAAAACGATCTTTTTTGCTTTAACCAACTCTCAAAAAACAATGATAATATGCGTTTAGACACTGATAAAGATAAAAAAAAGAATCGAGAAACCAAAAAAAGAGGGTTTTCATATAAAAAAACGGACTCGGGTCCTTTCATCTTTTTATAGAAAAAGAATACTCTAAATAATCAATCAAACAGATACAATTACTTTAAAATAGCGCGTGAAATACAAACTTAAATTTGTGATGCAAAAAAAACAGTTAAAGGGAAAAATAGGCTAGGGATTGAATTTCTAATTAAAGGTCTGCTAACAATTTTAAAAATAATGAAGTTAGAAAAACAAAGGATATAATATTTTTATACCATAAGCACAATGTAAAGGAATAGTTAGATATATAGATACCTCTATTACCGAACAAGAATTTTAAACTCATCTTTTCTCCATGTACGATAATAGACGTCAAACGTTTAAATCGCAAAATAATTAATCCAGATAAAACTTATAGATATGAACCAACAGGCACAGTTTTTACACATTTGAAGGAACCCTTCTTTAGATACGTAAATATTTATGGCCCTCCCCGCCAGTCTCAATTTATATTTTCCCCCAGTCACACAATGCTATTCATGTCTCTATATGGTCATACTAAATTACAATGCAAAAGTAAATAAAATGTTTTGTGGTGGTGATCATCCGTCTAATAAAATTCTGATAACAACTGTAAAACTCAATGCTGGCATTGCAAAGCATCTATAAATCCTCGATAAAAGGTCCCAGAATTACACGGCAACATCAATAAAATATTTAAATGGCGACAGAAAATTTAACATATTTTTGAGCGAACAAAATGTTTTCCAAAAATTATTCCACCCCCTGAAAAAACCCCGTAGTAATCAAAAAACAATAGCAACAACCTTTTTCCCTTTTTTCCACCAACTGACTTTCCACAACTTAAAAAAAATGCAATTTCCAATGATACTTACAATCTCAGTTAAAACGAATACTATAATAATATCAAAACTAAACGCAGTTACACACAAACACTAATTGAACCCCAAAAAAAAGACAAATTCTCAAAAACTCACAATGCTATGATAAAGAAAACATGAATCAATTATTCTTTCCCAATTCTCCCCGAATATCCCCAATACTAATATTTCAACATGTCAGCCTGAAAGTGCCACAAAAATACCCCCATCAGATTTTCTTGATTTTATAAAAAAAATATTAAATGAATTGGGGACAACAATGAAAAAAAAAAAATGCCCCCCATCCAAAACCATAAACCCACTTAATAAAATAAATAAAGATTATGATAAACCCCTCTACAGAGGTCAAAAAGAAAATTTCCCCCCAAATTCTTTTCCCCAAAAAAAGTTAACATCTAATCAATAAAATTAACAAATATAGTCACTATCACATCTTTTTTAAAACCCTTTAAAAAATAATTCAGGAATTATAAGAAGTTTTAAATCTTTAAAAGGGGCAACCTCAAAATTTTTGTTATAAACATAACCCTGTTTAAAATACTTCTCAATAAAACCCTTTAGGGATGGAAGACGTTATCTCTCTCCAATATTATAACATTAAAAAAAAAGACAGAAAATCATTATCAATAAATCAATCTATCAGATAAAAATTTTCAACTCATAATAACTAAAAAAAGGAAATATTAATATTCTTAACATTTATAACCCCCAAAAATATCAAGTTACTACACAACTCTTTACAAAATAAAAAAAGTTATTGGTGGAAAAAAAGCATTATAATGGGAATTTCAATGCTCCCCCAAATCTATGGGGCAGTTTCACGATTAATCGTAGTGGCAAAGCAATAGTTGACATATTGGAAAAAAATAATCTTGTTTTACTAAATGATGGCAGCCCCTAAAGATTAAAAAATCCAAAAAAAAAAACCCTAGTCCTTAGACCTAACATTAATAAGTAGCGAACTACCATATACGCACAATGGAGCATCCTAGGAGACTGTAAACAGCAACTATCCACCTTTTTGCACTATAAATATTATTGAAAAGGGGATAACAATATTTTCATTTATTCAGAAAATAAGAGAAATTTTAAAAAAAGCGGTTGGGTTCCATCATGAAAAATTTTTTTAATATTCTCACTAGATTCAAATGGAACCCCCAAAAATTATCAAAATTTTATAATTTAATAAATAAAGCGGCTACGGAATCCTTCCCCAATTAAAAAATTAACCTCAAAAATAAAAACCCAAAAAAATTTATGGTGGGATCGGGGGAAATTTTAAAATCTGTTAAAAAGAACTAATGCATTAGCGACATTTAACCGAAAACTTAATCGGAAAACTTTTAAAAAAAAAAAATAATAGCAAAACCAAAAAAAATTTTTTTAAAAAAAAAAAAAAAACCCCGTTCATAGATTTTGCATCAAATTTAATAGGGACCCCAATATTAAAAGTATGGAGAATAGCCCGGGCAAACTTTAAATCCGGGGGGGTTAATTTAAACCAGATAAAACATAGATATGAACCAACAGGCACAGTTTTATACACATTTGAAGGAACCCCCCCTTCCTAGAAAAGAAAAAATTTATGGCCTCTCCTCGAAAATCTCAATTTATATTCCCCCAGTCACACAATGCTATTCATTCTCTTATTTTGGTCATTCAGAAAATTTTTCAGTTAATAAATAAAAAAAAACCAAAATTTCCAAATCCGGAAACTGCTGAAATTATTCTTAGTAATCTCCCCCCCATGTAACTTCTCCAAATTCTCTTTTTTCAATAAAAAGGAAGAAATAAATCCATTTAATTTAGTTGAACTAAAAATTTGCCTAAAAAAAAAAAGTCCACTGCTACATTTTTATGATATATCTTATGTTACCCCAAACTTAAAACAAAAACTAATAAATTTTTAAATATTTATAACAAATGTTTATCAGGCAACGTAATTCCAAGTTCATGGAAAACCTTTAAAATTTCCGTGCCTTGTGGGTTCCCCTTTTAGGTAAAACTCTTGAACTCTAATTAAACAGAAAAAAATGGATAGTCGAAAATAAATACCTTTTATTTTAAACAAAAAAAATTGAAAGGGATGGGCATCAACAATAATATGGGGTTTATAACATCATATATTCAACTAAGCTTCAGTCAAAACCACAAACAAAAATTCTTTCTATTTTCTTAAAAATGCCTATGACACAGTCAAATATATCAACTTTATGAATATCTAATCAAATATAATATTCCAATTTCAAAATTGCAAATCTTACCCCTAATTTACTATCGAATTCGAGCAATATTCATGAAAGACAACACGAAAATATCATTGGACCAAAATATTTCCCCAAACAGGACTCGCTTAAGGTTCTCGCTTTACCCCTTTTTTTAAAATTAAAATTAAGCTATTCAAATAAACCGGGTCCACTAAAAATATGCGGATGATCTTATTCTACTGTGCAAAGGTAAAGATATAATGAAATAACCCCAAAAAAAAAATTATGCTCTTAGGAAAATTAATACTTTGGGTTTAAACAACCACAATTTTATCATTTTTAAAAAAAAAAAGTGAAGCTTTTATTTTTAAAAGGCCACTACGAAAATTCTTCATAACATTATAATGAAACTTTTAATTCCATACAAAAATAACATTAAATATCTTGGTTTTTTTTTAATCAGCACTTTTTAAAAGGGATAAACACATAGACTTCATAATTAATAAAGCTAGAAAAATGATTAACATCATATGGTCTTTTGCACAATTTTTGGGGGGGTGCTGACCCCAAACCCCCCTTTCCCCTTTTGCCTTAAAAAGGATTGGTCAAATCACATCTAGATCGGGGCTATATTTATCATCCCCCGAGAAAAAAAACTAAATAAACTTTAAAGTTTTCCATAAAAGGTCTCAAAATTTTTAAAAACAGGATTAAAAAATCTACCCGCATTAATGCTTTACCCCCGAAACTGCAGAAATAAACTTAGATCAAAAAAGGTTTTCCCCATTCTCCCAAAAATTTTTATTGAAAATTTTTAAATTTTTAAAAAAAACCCTCCACTCCTCAAAATTTTAGAAACATTAAATATAAAAAAAATAATCCCCCCAAATATTGAAAAAAGAGTTCTCCATTGTTAATACAGGCATTAAAACTTATTTCCCCCCATCAGAATATTATACATATAAATAATTTTTTTACCTTCTTTGAACTATATTATAAATAAAATTTGGGGAAAATTTAAAAATTTTTTCATTAAATCTTAAAAAAAAATTTTTTTGATAACAATAAAAAATTTTTTTGCAGAAACTAATAAATTTTTTAAAAATAATTTACTTTTTTTTATACTGATGCATCTAAATCTCTAAAAAAAGGGTTTGGGGGGGCCCATTTTAAAATTCAATTTAACTTCACTAGCAAACTTCCCAATGATATGAACATTTTACTGCTGAAAGGGGAAAAAAAATAAGGCTGTTACAGTTTGCTTGAAAAAAATGGGGGGTTTTGTTTTAATTTTTTTGTGATTAAAAGTGCCATCAATAAAATTAAAAGATCACAAATCAGTAAAGATAGTGACTATTTTCTTTTACTTACCGAAGATGTATAGTGGATTGTCTCAATAACGGGTTTAATTTTTAAAAAACTTATATGGATCCGGGTTTTTTAAAAAACAGGGGAAAAGGGGGGCAGAAAAAAATAAACCAATATGGGGGGAAATCTCTTTTCCCCCTTCCCCAAAAATAAAATTAGATAAAAATAAATTATCCCATTTTTAAATTTAAAAAAAAAAATTTAAAAAAATTTAAAAAAAACCGGGGGAAAAAATTTTGAAAAAAAGGGTAAATGGTAAAAAAAATTCAAAGTAAATTTCCTACTAAAACTTGGTATCTAATATGACATATGTAGATAAAAAGACACCCCAACACCATAATTGAAGGGGAAATGGTCATTGCCTAAACCCCAAAAAAAAATTTTTATAAATTTAGGAATTAGTGATAATCCCCCCTTTTAATCTGGCCAAATTGAGAATCTCGACCATATTTTTTTTTTAATGTCCCCCCCAAATCAAAATTTCCCCCTGTTAATCTTTATTATGAGTTCATTAAAAATGGGGTTTTTTTTAAATCCGTTTTTGCATTCGAAATATTCTTTCAAAAATTTTCCCCAAAAATTTTTTTAAAAAATACTGAAGTTTCTAAATTTTCAATAAGATTAAATTATAACATATCCTTCCTTTTGCTTTTTTTTTGGGTGCTATATTCCGGGGGCAACTTTCGGTTGTGTAATGCTCCTCCGTTGCCCGGGAGCGGGGAAAAATTTTGTCCTTTGTTGGTGCTATCTGTTTCTAAAATTTTTTTTTCAAATTCATAAAAAAAAAAAAAACATACAAAACATTTCCCATAATACCCCTTTTTTTCTGATGCATTCTTCGACCTACAGGGAGTTTTTGCTCGTCATCCCGGGGGGCGTCCCTAACTGGCGAATGGCGCTGCAAAAAAAAGTGGCAGCCAACGCCATAAGAATAAAAAAAAAGAAGAAGAATTTATTTAAAAAGCTGTTCAAAAAAATTTTTTTTCCCCCACATAAGAGTACTACGTCCTTAAATTTAGTAGTTTAGTTTAGAAGTTTTGGGGTTTCCCCCCAAAAAAGTTAGAACCTTTCGAAAAATATGAGCGATGGGGTTTAAAATTAAAGCGCAATGCAAATCTGAAAAATACGTTTTGAGGATTTTTTCTGCCAGTATATTTTTCAGTTGTTATTAACAAAAAACAAAATAAAAAAGCCATTGTGATTTTTGATGATAACTCAACAATCATAAGAAATAGCGAAAAATGCAAAAAAAAATTTTTTTTGGTGGAAATGGGGAAAAAAAAACCCAAAAGGGGTTTTATCTCCAGTATTTATGACTTTAATTTAACGCTGAAAATGAGCCACCGCGCGATATTTGGTTGCGCGCTCGGATCCAAAATCTAGTACGTAACACTAAATAACTTTTTTTTGGGTATTAAATAATTTTGTAAATTAACAATTGTCTAACTTGTTAAAAAATGACATTTTAATTAAATTTTAAACGGGAATAAATATTTTGAAGTGTTCTGAATACACGTAATTTTCTTAAAATTTTTTGATTAATATTTAATACCATAAAAAAATATTTAGTGTGACGAACTTCCCAAAAAAAACTTTTTTTTAAAAAAATATAAACTAAAAAAAGAATTTTTTTTCCCCCCTGATGATATAAGAGAATTGGAATTTTTAAAAAATTTTTAAATACATTTAACAAGAATAGTTTTTTAAAAAAAAAAATTTGGTTAGATGAAAAACGAATAACAAGTTGCGGTATTCTTAACCGAAAAATTTAAAAACCCCTGTAACTCCACAAATCCCCCCATGGTCGACCTGTTCGTCAACAAGGTCGTTTTGGGGGAAAATTCGTTGTTTTTTACTTCATAATAAACTGGTGTATCGCTGTTTTAAAGGAAATTTAAATGCAGATAGATATCTGGACATATACAATCAAACCTTTTCGAAATCCGTGATGATGTTCCTTTAACTGAAGGAATTAACAAGATGTTGCCCCTACCCATAACGCTCTTGAAATAAGGAGTATTAAAATTCTCACAAATCATTTAGATAGAAACACATGGACCTATAAGGTGGCCAGCACGATTACCGGTTCTAACACCTCCAGTTTTCTTTTTGTGGGAGGAGGAGGGTGTTGAAAAATAAAATTTATAAAGAAGTCATAACCTGACAATAACTTGGTCAAGAGTACATTACTCACTCTAGTATTCAATTTCTTAAGCCACCGTGTAATTCTGATTTTGAAAACAAGCGCAGGTCAATGCAGATATCTCTTTCACAAGACCTCAAACTTATCTTGGATTGGGGTGCCAAAAATCGTGTTCAGTTTAATGCCTCAAAAACACAGTCATGTTCGCTGTCGCGAAAAAAGTCTGCGAATGCTCATCCCTTACATATGAGCGGCCAAGTTCTGCAGAACAAAGAGTCGTTTAATCTAGTCGGCGTTACTTTTGAGAATAACCTCAACTGGCACAAACACATTTCATCCATTGCTTCGGCAGCTTCAAAAAAGATTGGATTCCTCTTTCGAGCCAGAAAATATTTCTCTTCTTCCAATCTGCACACTCTGTATGTATCCCAAATCAAACCCTCTTTGGAATATTGTTCTCATGTCTGGGGAATGGCGTTCCCTACAACACTTAGCCTTCTGGACTCCATTCAAAAAAGAGCTGTTCGTCTTATTAATGATCCAACGCTCACAGAAAGGCTTCCTCTTCTTGCCCATCGTCGAGCTGTAGGAGATCTGTCGCTCTTCTATAGGTATTTTCACGGTTTCTCTCAGAGGAATTGGCCAGTATTATTCCTTCTCTGGCAGCTCCCAACAGAGCAACACGTAGTGCAACTTTTATGCATTCTTTTACAGTTCAGTTAGAAGGCCCCGAAGCTTCCCGCTTTCTTCGTTCCTTTATTCCTAGAGTGTCAAGACTATGGAACCTGCTGCCCGCAGAAGTTTTTCTTCTTCCCAATCTCCAAAAATTTAAGTCCCGTGTGAACAAACTCCCTCTCACCACACTGAAGACACCCACGGTACGTTAGTACTTAGGCATCAGCCTTCGTGGACTGTCCCAAGATAAAAAAATTAAAAACAACGAAGGGGCATTTGAACATCTGAGATGATTTCCGTTCTTTTTCCAAACTGAATCTCTTATTTCGTTTCAAAGTTTCTATAGTTTTTTAAATCATCTATTTCTTCTACTATTTGTACCTTTGTTAAATATATATTGTGTATGTCTTTCTAGCAACAATGTCAACATAGTTTCGTTGGTTTAAAGAAAAAAAAGTTAAATAAATCGCATAGAAAATCAATACCATCATCCATGGTATGTTATATTTTGAAAAAGAGAATTTAATATGCTATCTTATTAGATTAAAATATACAGGGTGTTTCATTTTTAAAAATGAGGTTTGGTCCGATAACCTTGTTACCTGACCCTGTACACTTTTTCTGAAAACGAGAGATTATATAGCAATCATTATAAAGAAACTTTAGTATAAAGCATTTTTTTGTATTTATTTTAACTAACAAAATATAGGGTCATTCTATAATTGATAGTGTTTTTTTTTATTTTCCCTCGTATCTCTTAAGCCAGCAAATATTTTTAAATTTTGATTTTACCATTTGAAGTTTGACCCACAAACAGCACATGACGCCTATATTACCCTATAAGTGTCGAAAATTGGACACCCTGTTCAATGTACATAAATATAAAATTGCATTTAATTCTTATATTTTTTTTTAATTCCTTCAAATAATGCCCTTTTCTACATATTTAAAAAAAAAGTGTCAATTTTGACAGATAATGGGTGTCATTTTAGCGAGCATGTCTCTTCGTTTTTATTAAACGAATCTAAAGCAAAAACTAACAGAAATTTAATAATAAAAAAAATTCTTATGAAAACGACTTTTTAAAAGACTAAGGAAATATTAATATTGCAAAAAAACAAATAATCTTTTTTTTATGTAAGTTAATACACTCAAAGAAGAAAATATTCTTTAAATAGATTCTTTATAATGGCTAAATTTATAAATTTAATCAGTAATAACTTTTTTAGTACAGATGTTACTGTGAATGTCAACATTCACCGGTGAATGTTGACATTCATCAATTTTACACACATAGATGCGATTGTAACTTTTAACTAACCAAATTTTAAATGCTTTTTTTATTATTTGAAAAAATGTTATATTTACATCCAATTTTACTTAAACAAAACTTTTATTAGTTTCTTCGCTAAAGTTGTTTTAATTAATAGCACCGTAATAATAAAGAAAGCCTAGTTTTCTAAAGTAAACTAAAATTACACGAAAAGTTGGATCATTAAAAATTTAAATTAATAAGAAAATTTTTCTTAACAATACCTTGGGTAAGTATTCAGGGTTCAACTGAAAATTCTGGAATAAATTATGCATCATTAGGGCTTGCGATATTATACCAAAATAAAATGTCGATAATTAAGATATATCGAAATTACCGTATATCGATACATAAAGATATTTCATCAGTTCATCAAAGTATCGATATATCAAAATATCGATTATCGGCATATTGATATATCAAAATATTGATATGTCAAAATATCAATATATCAAAATATTAATATTTTTATTTTTATTTATTTTATTTATTTAATTCCCAACCAACTATACAGTTTATTAAGGCAAAATAACATTAAAAGAATTAACTTTTTAACAAGAATTCATTAATAAAATAGGTAGTCAAATTAATTTTAAATATTTTTTATGTATATTTTAAACAGGGCTAATTTTTTTTTAATTCATATTGATGAATTATTATACATTTTTATTCCGTTATGGAGTATTGATTTCATTTCAAAATTACTTGTCATTTGGATTGTTTGTAATAAATCAGTTTTTTTTAGTATTATGCCCATGAAAGTTAGTAATATTTAAAAGTATGATATTTAATTTTTTTTTTTTTAATTTAAGGAAATGAATAAATATACATGTTTTTAATTTGTATATATGATTAATATTAAAATAATTATTTGATTTATAGAAGTTAATTGTTGGTTCAAGATATGGTAATTTATGAATACATTGAATAATTTTATTTTGAAGTCTTTTTAGAGATATTAAAATTTTTAAGTTTGCTGAATTAAAATTAAATATTGCAATTTTGAGTGTACTAAACTATAATAAGTACTTTTTAGCAATTTTAAATATTGAACAAAATTCCTATTAAAGGTGATAGATAATTTCTAAGATATTTTATATGTTTTCTATAAGTTAAATTTTCATCAATATATAATCCCAAAAATTTTTTAGTAGTGGAATAATTTATTTTTTTA